>PVHX01000029.1:441848-553579 GCA_004024805.1 Geosciurus inauris
TTGTAATCCCAGCACTTAGGGAGGCTGAGACAGGAGAATCGCGAGTTCAAAGCCAGCCTCAGCAATGGCGAGGCACTAAGCAACTCAGTGAGACCCTGTCTCTACATAAAACACAAAATAGGGCTGGGGATGTGGCTCAGGGGTCAAGTGCCCCTGAGTTCAATCCCCGGTACCCAAAAAAAAAAAAAAAAAAAAAAAACACCAAAGATGTTTTTGCTGGAATGGAAAAGTTTCCAATACAACAGCTAGTTGACTTCAAGGCAGCCAAACAAGATGGGAGCAGAAGTTCTCTGGTTAAATGAGGATAGCATGTATTCCAGATTATGTTTCTAGCAAGCTAAGCTGCTCAGAAACGCAGGAGTCCATACATCTCAGTGAGCAAGCAAGGAAACTCTTGAGGCTGACTGCCTGAGTTTGCACCTAAGCCTTGCCACTCCCTACGTCCACGAACTTAGGTGAGCACCTAGAACTTCTCATGGCACCGGATTTGGCCCACTGAGAACTTGTACCAAGATGGGGTTAGACGTATGAGATGATGATCGCTGGGGTGGTGTGTTAGTCAAATCAGGCAGCCATAACAATATCCCATAGACTGAGTGGCTTAAATAACAGCTATTTACTTTCTCACAGATCTAGAATTAGGGAAATCCAAGGTCAAAATCCCATTCAACTCAACAGACAGTAAGGCCTCTCTTTGGCTTGCCGTGCCTTCTCACTGCATCCTCTGGCACATACATACACACACACACACACACACACACACACACACACACACATTCCCTGTTACATACGGCCATAGTACTATAAGATTAAAATCCTATTCTTATGACCTAGTTTAATTACCTCCTGGTCTTAGTCCATTATCTGTTTCTGTAACAAAACATGTGAGATGGAATAATTTATAAAGAACAGAAGTTAATGTAGTTCATGGTTCTGGAGTCTATCACGTGGTGAGGCAGAGCAAGTGTACAAGCTCAGGTGTCTCTTCCTCTTCTTATTCAGATACTAATGCCATCATCATGGCCCCACTCCATGACCTTATCTAGCCCTAATTACCTTCTCAAGTCCTTACTTCTGGATATGATTAATGTATGAAGTGGGAATTAATTTTACAACAAATGAACTTTGAGGGACACATTCAAGCTCTAGAACTGCTGAAGATTCTACCTTTAGATATTTTCACAAGAAGGATAAGGACTTCAACATATGAATCTGGTGAACAGGGAACACAGTTGAGTCTACAGCAAGGAGGGGGCAGGAGAAGATCGGGAGAGCTGTAAAGAAGAGGGCTGGAGTAGGAAGGGTCTCTGCAACACAATTTCAAGAAAGTTCTGGGTAGGCCAATGCGTGTTCTTGAGCCAATGTCAACCATTAGAGGACTCATGGGACTCACTGGAATGGAGTGGAGTGCCCTGCTGCACTGAGTCATTGAGCAGGATGGGCAGCTCTTGGGAATGCAATGTCAGTAAGCAGGGTCATGGGTTCATGGAATCAGAGCCAGAAGCAGGGGCCAATTATGCTTCCTGTAGCAGAAATCTGAGCAACACAGCTCCTTGTCTGTTCCCTTCACAGAAAAGTAGGATGTGGCTACAAAGGGCAAAGTTCACAATGCTCTTGTCAGGATCAAACAAGTTAGATCAAAGTGACAGCTCAGTGCCTGGCACATGAGGTTAAAGTGTGCCTCTCCTACACCCTCATCTCCAGGTGACAGAAGAAAAGCACACTCATTCCATATTCATCCCAGGCTGTGCTTATCAATCGTCAACATGCATACTTCAATTAAATATGCCACTGGTTTTATTGCTTTGTAAAAGTCTTCCAAAGATAATCAGTGTGGGTACCAGAAAACTTTATTGCTGTATTAAAGGAACAAAGAGCTTGGTTTCCCTGACTCAAAGGAGGTGACCATAATGCACAGCTGTCATTTGTTTCTTTCCAGTTCAGGTGAGGTACCTTGGAACCATAAGGCCTTAGGGTTAAATGGAAAATTCTAACTCATCTGCTTGAATGACACCATTTTCGTCCTAGCTTTCCCATAATCCTCAGCCTCTCTTCATCAACACCAAGAATGGAAAGCACGCTGCTTAGTAAGGTTGACTTTTCTGCTTCTGAACTGTGTTCAGGCTGTCCTCTGTGCTTTCCTCTGAATCCATTCTTCACCATGCTATTCTTTTCCCCAGGGGCCTGATCTCTACAGATTCCATTCTTGTTTCTAGTTGGATGGGCCAATGGATTTAACCAGCATCTAGCAAGGTAGTGACATCTGGAAGGAGAGCCATCAGGTTACTTATTTCCTTGAGTCCCAGGTGGATCAGTGATTGAAGTCATTGTCCTCTGCAGCCAAAGGTTGCTGGTAACTAACTGTCTCTCATCTTCTTCCTCTTCTTAGGAAGGTCTTCACATTAACTTCTATGGTTCCTCTAAAGCCCACTCATCCTTTTATAATTAACCCCAATGATAAACACATCTCAAATTATCCCAATTTAAATTTGCCATCTTTTTTCTTATGGACATCTTTATTGCCACAGATTATTTGAAACCGATAATAAGTTCTTCCTCAGAGAAATGCCAGCGGCCCTTGGAATCAAACAGAAATGTCTCATCCATCATCACAAATACAAGTTCCACATTCACGAGGCTTCATTTAATAGGAACCTAAGAATCTGGACACTGCCACTTTCAAGTCTGAGGGTCTGTGACAGATTTTGAGAAGCATTTTATAAAAAATTCAGTTCAAAAGCTAGTTGTAAAATGTGTTTTCCCTAAAATATCCTACTGAGACCAAATTCTTTTGTAAATCTTCCATTTAAAATGTTTTCAAGTCTTTTAATAATCGACATAAATGTCAGTCCTCAGCCCCTCTTAGTAGAACATCCCCTGTGCACATCCCTGTATGATGATGGTATTGATAAAACACGGATAGCCCTTAACTTGTCCTCAAATGATGGCTTGTTTTCTCTAAAGATGCCCTGTGCATCTTAATGTTACCATGTTTTCATCTTAAATGACTGACAAAAACTTGTAGGGGAAAAAGGACAAAGGAAAATGAACAAAGGAAGAAAAAGAAGGAGACAGAGAGAGGGAGAGAGAGAATGATAACCAGTCCACAGCCTCACCTAAACCCACCATGTTTTCTGAATAAATTTCTGTCTTCTTCATGCAGAGAAGAATATTTTTGCATTTTATAAGACTCTGCTCATTTTTCACTTGCATTTCTAACTAACATTATAAACATTCCCTATATTTTCATGTAATCTTCTAAAAAATGTGGCATAAAAACGACACAATACACTATTGTGTTTCCACACTGCAAATAACTTAACCTTGTCTTAACCGTTTGACATATAGGTTGTTGCTACTTGATTTGTTTATAAGCTGTCATGATTATAAATGTTCTAATGGATATCTTTGGAAGTAAGGCTTCCTGTTGTTGCTGTTTGTTTTTATTTTCCTCCTCTAGGCACTGTTCTTAGAATTAACCCGAGATGCCAAATCATTAGGTTAACAGCCTCTAACATCATGAAATGTAAGACAATGGATACAAAATGACAAGAAAATGTATAGGATGTTGTCACCTATGCAAGCCTTGTTAATGTTACACTTCCAATCTTTCTGGCATTGTTTGGCTAATGTTCAATCAGTCACATGAATGACTGAGGAAGTTATATTCCAGAGACTCAGAATATTAACCCTAGACATTATGTCAGATGGCAGATGGGCCTGGTACATGTAAAATATTCAAGCAAGATGTCTCTCATATATAGATATAGATATAGATATAGATATAGATATAATGAATGATATTAAAAGCAGATGACGTTTATTAAAAAACACATATATACCATTATATATGTAGGTGTATATGTATGTACACACACACACACACACATATATCACTTTTACAACTCTATCATGATCACATTATCACTTATGAAGTCTTTGTTCATGTGTCTTTGCTTCAGATATTATTATTTCCTTATAAGAAATTTCCTGAGGCAGAATTACCCAGTAAGACTACACTTGTTAAGGATCTTGATACACATTGCCCAATCATTTTCCAGAAAGCTTTTGATGTTTGAACTTGAAATTGTTGTAGTAGCATATTTTAATTAGTAGAGTTTGATCAGTGTTCCACATTACATATTTATAAATTATTTAAATATATTTAACAATTTGAAAAGTGGATTACATTCACTTCTATTACAATTGCCTTTAAAATATTGTTGGAATATTTGATCAATTGTCTCTATTTTTACTTAGATAATTTGGGCTTACGTAATCGTCTCTATTTCTGCTTACTTTACCATTGGAAAGTGCATATTTCCCCCTCTGCTTCTAGCACAATGGGCCTGAGGGGAAGTCTGCTCACTCTCCTCAATCATTTCTTAAAGAGACTAGAGGACTCCTCAGTTTTCCACTTTCCAAACTGCAAAGAGCGAACAGTGTAGGAGACACAGGGAAGACTTCAACTCGCAGTGGTGGTTAGCAAAGTGCATTCCCTCAGCTTTCCAATTTCACCTCTCTGGCTTGGCTTATGCTGAGTCAGTTACAGGACTGACTAGTGACTCAGAAGCTCAGGGTAACAATGGCTGTGAAGTGTAGCCAACTGCTCCAGATATGCAGATAGGACTGGTGCTTGCAAAATATCAAACAAACTCTAGCATAGGACCTATCAGGGTCCCCAAATGTGCCCACAGAAATAGGACTGTATATTTGGAGAGACAGGAATATCTAGAGACAAAGTGGTTTGCAGAAAGGAAAAAGAGAGCCTCCTCTTAAAAATCTTACTCAAATCCTCTTCATTACGCTTCTGTACCTCAGTTTCTTTTCTCTAACATCTTGGACTATTGAGAAAAGATATAGTCTATGTGAAATGTCTCCACACCTTCAGCATGTTGAAAGAAGGGTAAACTGTATTATTAGCTCTGACTCTGCCATTGAATAGCTGTGTGACCCCTAGTAAGTCCCCTAGTAAGTCAGCCTTTCTGAGATTCAGTTGCTTTATGTATTGAATTAATGTGCTGGATGAGATGAGCCATGTATGAGTCAGCTCTCAGTTGCTGTAATGAAATAGCTGAGGCAAGCTAACTCTGTAAACAAGTTTATTTAGCTCACAGTTTTGTACGTACAAGGGTACGGAACTGGCATCAGCTTAGCTAAGAGTCCTGAGGTGACACGTGGCATCACATGGTAAGAGAGACACCATGGAGCATACATATGTAAACTCTGGGTCTGGTATCTCTCCCTCTTTTTCTTTTTTTAAATCTTTTGTTTAATTTTTTAAAACAGTCCAGTCACAGTACACAAATGGAGCACACTTTTTCATATCTTTGGTTGTAAACAATCTCCCTCTTCTTATAGAGTCCCCAGGATTTGATCCAAGGGCTCCATCCAGATGAATTTACTAATCCCTTTCCAAAGTCCCCACCTCTACACACAATTTTTGAATTAAATTTCTAGCCTTTTATTATCATTAGCATGTAACTGGGGAGATGAAACTCCTGGATGAGTTCAGAGACACAAATCATTCATCATTGCGATCAGCTCCAGGGATTCAACACAGAAAAGAAGAGAAGGAGAGAGAGTGGGGCCACCTGCATCACACAGCTGGATGGTCGGATGGAGGGCACGAGATGAGGACTGAGAGGGAGACACCGAGACACTGAGTGCTCCATTCAAATGCACAATGCTGCTGCCTTGAGAGTCAGCCATGGCGTGACGGGCACTGGGACAAGGCACGTTGTGTTTCTCTGCCAACATTTGTCCTGGGTCTGGATATGAAATCAGGGGTGTGTGCAGAGGACAGCTGTGCTGAAGAGATAGGCCTGTGCGTGGAATTGAAAAGATGGCAGAGCCCGAGGCCAGTGGCCCCTACCGGGCACTTCACATGTGCTGCCCTTCAGCATCTTCCCACCTGGGGCTTCACACATGCCCTTCTCTCCGCTGAGAGCCTGCCTGCTCTGACCATCTTTGAATTCTCGTTATGGAGAGTGCAGATCACCTGATGTCAGCTTGTCACTGTCACTGATGCCCATGTGAAGGCCTCCCTCCTCCAGCATGATGCCAGAATCCCGGGGGAACCACCCCTGTATGTGTGCACATACTAATTATATTTTCCATCTCTCCCAAGTGAGCTCCAAGATGTCAGGACGATCCCATTAGTCCCTGTATATCAATGCCTGTACGAGTTACACTATAAATAGTTGTCAAATAAATGAATGTACACATGAACCCTAGGAGGGAGCTCTATGGAAACTGGGCACTGGATAGAACTCTACTCAGAGCAGGAAAACCTGACCTGTGCTGACCTTGGCCTATCAAGGAGGGGCGAGAGGAAAGAATGGCTAGAGATAGAGGGTATCTCCTCCCTGGCATTGTTTGGAATTACTAGTACATCGTAGTAACAGAAAAAAATGCCTACTTTAAATTGTGTTCATTACTCATTTTAAACTGTGCACAGACAATGTCCTTCCTTGCCTGCACCCAGAGCTGGCTGTGCCTATTGCCTTGCCATGGTTATACTCCTGATACACAGATGCTAATCCTCTTCCCAATGTGGAGAGAGGAAGTAATTAATTAAGGGAGGTGGAGGAGCTTCTGTAGCTTTTATATCAACTATTTAAATATTCTGCCACAAAGCTTTTATTGAACATCTCCTACCAGCCAATACCACATGAGTTGCACAAGAGACAAAGTAACGAAGGCAAGCTCTTGGACTTGGGGCTGGTTGGAGACTCAGACATTGAATGCAAATCCTGTTCCAATGGTGGCAGGGGCTGCCACAGAGGTGCTGAGTCCTGTCACCCATGAACACTGGGTAAATTACATCCAAGAGCTGATATGTCAGTGGGTCTCTGAAAGTCACAGAGGCCACTGCCAGGTGGCAATGGAAAAAAGATATTTTGAGCAAGGCACAGAGGCATGAAAACACATGGTCTGTCTGGAAATTCAGGCTAGCATGTCTGGTACTTTTGTGGGTTAAACAGTCACTCACATCAAGTAGCAGAGAAGAAGGATTGAAAGGTGAAGTCAGGCCAGGCCTTGACCTTGAATGCTATGTTTTGGGGGAAAGAAAAAACAGAATCATCTTCTCTTGATGTCAGCCATCAAGGTGCATGAGTGGAGAAATACGCTCTGGCCTCATGGTTTCAGGAAACTCCCCTGCTGGCCTTGAACCTCACAGCCCCCGTGGCTGACCTTTGTAAATGTCGGCCAGGAGAGAAAGAGAACTCCCCATATTATGTACCTGTTTTCTGTATCCATGGTCTCATTCCTTTATGTACTGCCATTTTCCTGAACCTCAAAAATCCATTCATGTTTATTAATGACTATCTATAGCATATCGCAAGTGTGACATTTAAAAACTTGAAGTTGTTTGAATTATGAGATTACCAAGGAAACAAAAATCCCTCCACATTTGAGACTCTTTTGATTGTACCAGCTTCCACAGCTGTGGAACAAGAGCTCACAGGGTTTCAGGCTCCAAAGTGTTTTTCACAGGAAAGGAAACCAATCACAAAGTATTTTAAACATCAGTTTTCTTTTTCTCTCAGCTATGAATATGTCAAGGTTTTTGGTAGGAAAAGTCCATTGTCTCTAATGCAATGATAATAAAATAAAATATGTGCCATGGTATGAGTATACCTATGTGATGGTGACAATCATGCAGGCAGACAGCAGAGCAGAGAAAAGGCAGAACGGGGTCAGTGTGGCCAAAGGTGATGATGCTCAGCTTTAGTTTGAGACAGTCAGGCTGAAGCCACCCCGGCTTCCTCTCCTAAGGAGTCACTGTCAAGGTTCAAGGTAGTAGCATACACCAAAGATGGTCACTGTCTCCAAGCAAGTTCACATTCACAGTCACCCACTGAATCCTCCCAGCTCTTATTCCAGGTCTTCCCATTTTTTCTTCCAGCCCCAAAGTGGTACAGATGTGCCCACAGCCATTTGGTTAAGCTTTGGTTGCCTTACAGTAGCAGCACCCCCAAGTCTCACAGGGTTCATACTCTAAGGCACATATCTTGTTCACATTAAGTCCCCTGAGAGTCCAGGTGGCTTCAGCACAGTTGTCTCACTTGCTACTTGTTCCTGTTTTCTGTGTGACTCAGGAGGAAAGGGACTGGGATGAGACTGCCCCTATTTAGTGTTAATTTTTTACTGGACCCCAGTGAAGTCATCCTCTCAGAAGCTCATGATATCTTTAGGGAATGCAGATTCTTTAGTCCCTCATCTTTCTTTTCTCTCCTGTATGCCAAGAAATGCTTGTCAACACTCACCTCCATCTCTGCAATGATATCATTGTCTTAGTTTGCAGAGCACTCTAGGTCAATGTCCTTTCTCCTGTCTTTGCCAGGGCCCAGCTCTAGATAATAGAGACCTGCTGACCTAGCCACTCCTTCCCTAGAAAGAACTGGCCAGTGTAACTGGAGACTGGAAAATGGGTGCACATGTCCAAATCCATAGCCAAACTCTTGTATCTGAAAGATCGGGATGCAAGAATTGACTTTCCAAGAAACAAGGTGTGCATTGATAATTAATTCTTAGAATAAAGGGAAAGATGGCTGCAAGGAGTCCTCAAAATCCATGCAAGGAACACACAAAACATTTACAGCTCTAAAAAATCGTTTTCTGACTTCTACTCAGTACAATTTTAAACATCTAAGATTTCATCCAGAGGATGAAATTCACTTTCAACTTGCTCAAAACTCAAAATTTGGTACACTTAAGAGGGAGAAAGAGGAGAGAAAAAGAGAGAGAGAATGAGAGAGAGCGAGTGAGCCTAAGAAGGAAGGGAGGGAAAGGAGGAAGGAGAGACAGACGAAAGACAAAATTCCCCTCTTTTTCCTACCTAGGAAAAGTTCCAACATTTTAGAACTTGCAAGGATCTTCCAAGTTATGTAGTTCAGTGACACATTTTAGACAAGAACATCTGAGGATCAGAGAGGTAAAGATCTTCTAAACTCACAGAGCTGGTGAACAGATGAACTAAATCTTCGTGCAGCACCTCCTGCTGTCATGTCATCTAGATACACAGATAAACAGCAACCCTGAGGACAGGGAGACCTCCCTGGGCAGCTCTCTCCGTGTCTGGAGAATCCAGCCTTGTGTTGGCACACAGACGCTTAGTCTCTGGTACTGGAAGGGCAGGGCTTGATTGAACCCCTAGCCCCTAGCCAGGGAGGCAGAGCTGGGGAAGTATCCAGGAGACGGCTGTGAATGGGAGGGAGGCTCCTGGCTGAGAGGGGCCTCCTGGATCTCCACTGAACAGTGTAGGAATGCTTCACAAGAAACCACTGAGAAATCTCTCTAGGACAGTAAACAATTTCCACTGTTCAGCTGATGGCCAAGGATAAACTACTCATGCAAATAAAATCTGATTAAATATCCCCCTGTTGCTTTTCCCCCTTCTCCTCCTCCTTCTTCTTTTCTTCTTTCATAAACCACTAAAGTGATTTATTTTTTCACATATCTAAACCTTGGCTGTTTAGAAACCCTTCATGTCTATTTCAGATGGAGTTGGTTATGATGTCCAGAGCACGAATGTCCTCATGTAACCGGGATCTTTACAGAGCCACTGCTACTTCCCACTAAACTATACGTCTATAGTTCTGCACAGATACAGCAGGTAGAACTTGGAGCTGTGGTGGATTCAAATTCTATGGCCCTATCTACCTCTATGCCCTTGAAGAAGTGATTTGATGCTTCTACACCTCATTTTTCACAGTGAGAAGAGATTCTGGCACGTGAAATCATGAGGCAAATTCTGAGATGCATCCTATCACACAGATCTGCCTGGAGATATTCCATGTTTGCCCTCCTTCTCTTTCCTGGTGACAATTTCTGTCACCAGGAATTTCAGATCAAATCAATTTCAGATAAAAATAATTTCTTTATCCATTCACCATGCATTGACTCTATGGACCAGGCACTGTTCTAGGTTCTGAGGGTTCAAGAGGAAACGGAAAATACAAAGTCCCAACCCTTATGGACATAGGGTAGGGACTTCTTCTGCTGGAGAAACTGCATGGTACCTGGCACATAATAAGCACTCAGTTAATACCTAGAGAATGATTAAAGGAGTTACATTTGGCATAAGAAAAATGAAACAAGGGAGAAAAGTTTTAAAATAATATTCAGTATATAAATATATAATGAATCTAATAATCAGTTCAATGAAGAAACATAAAGTACAATTTTAAATAAGTCATTGCAACTGACATGGTGGTAAGTGGTATTTCACAAGCTTTACGCATGGAGGTGATACTTGGGTTGAGAGTTAAATAAAAGTGAGGTACCACTCATAGTGAATATTTATTAATCATTTAACCATGTAAGAGCAGGTCTTATAATTTCTATGGCTTAGATTATTTAGCTGTTATATTGCCAGTGAAGAGCTCCCATTATTATTGCCCAAGCAGGTTACATGGAAAAGTGGTCCATGTCCCCACCCCCACTGTACTGCTTACTCTCTCTGACCTGTACCTGTGGCCTGCTGGGGGTCAGCCGTGATCATATGGCAGAAGAGAAGAAAAGAGAAGAATCTGGTTTCCAGATGGTTCTGAAGAAGGTGAAGGCAACACCAGGAAGTGATCGGATGAGCACAACAGCCCCATTCCAGAACATTCCTGGGGACAGTGGAAAAGGCATATCATCCTAGAGGCAAGAATCTGCCTGTGCACTTTGACTGGAAGCAGAAATGCCTGGATGGTGATTATATGCCAGTCCACGGGTCAGATAACCAATGATTCAGCTGGGTGGTCAGAAACACAGAAGGAAATACAGTCTGTGTTTACATTTCCAACACCTCCACCAGCCCCTGGGTTCCTCCAAGCCAAGGACTGTGTCTCAGCCATTTTTCATAAATTTGGATCTTGAAGTGTAGACAGACACCCAAACCATGAAAGGAAAGACAGGACAGGCTAGTCTGTGGAGGAAAAACAACGTCTATGTGTTTGGCTGATGATTCCGGAGGCTGTGGAGTTTAAGAACGGGATCATGGCATCTGGTGAGAGTCTTTGTAGCATCATGACATGGTGGGAGGCAGCGCGTGGAGACAGTGAGCTTGGTAGCTCAGGCCTCCTTCTCTTCTTATAAAGCCACTAGTTCCATCACAAGGCCTCACCCTTATGGCTTCATCTGATCCAAATTACCCTCAAAGGGCCCATCTCCAAATACCATCATCATATGAATTTGGGGATAATGTTTCCAACACAAGAACGTTTGGGAGACACACTAAAACCACAGTAGCCATCAATCTCTCGCTTTCTAATACTATTTTTATTGGTAAACTTCATATCTGGGTATGAAGTTCAGTATAGCCAGTCCTATTTCCAGCAGTGTAACATGTTTTTCCCTTGGTGTCTTAGAGGAAGTCGCATATGCTACATAGTAATAACTAGTCAATCAATTATTCTGTGTGACACACAGATATCAACAGAACAGAGAGAAAGGTGATATTTTAAGATGCCCTGTCTTGTTATTCTATTCTGTTTTTCTTTTCTTGAACTTTTCATAGAGATCAAGTATATAATCTGTTTTACCAATTAAGGACTTCATGGTTTGGCAATTGTTTTAAGTAGTTTCTCTGCTGTGCTCAAGCCAGAATTGAGAATTTTTATGGAACTGATAAGGTCATGGGTTAATTTCCACCCTAGGAAGTGCTGGCTGATCACTCATTTACCTTGAAGTTGTGATTTTGGATATTTTACAGGTAAATTGGGAACGACATGCTTTAGAGAAGAATGATGTGCTTCTTGGTCTGGGTGAAATTAAAAACTCTGGCTTAAATTTTAAGTGTAAATGACTTACTTGGTTTGAATTTAAGTCATAAATTAGGCACATGAAAAGTCGATATAATGAGGTTTGCTTCATATTAAGCATCATGTTTATTTCCTTTCTATAAACTGATAAATAATGCATCAATTGGAAATTGAAATTGTCATGCAAAAATGACCCTAGATTTAGAGCTCGTATGGAAGTCCTTTTGCATATTCTGCAAAGGAATCAAGAATAGAGTTACCTTGCTTGGAATTAAATACAAAGTTTATGAACAGCCTGAGATTGAATTTTTCTCCCTTTTGAGGATACACACACAAACACACACGCATGTATGTATAATATGAAAACATACACTATACATACATTTATACATATACATGTGTACATATATAGTATATAAAATAAATATATAATAAACATAAAATCATGGTAAAATACATATACTGTGTCATGTTAATTATTTCACATACGTGATTCAGAGGCATTAATTATAATCAACAGATCGTACATACATCATCAATATTTTCAAAACATGTCATTACCAAAACAGAAATTTTGCCCTTATTAACCAGAAGCTCCTGGTCACTCCCCCCCCCCTTCCCTCAAAACCTATAATCTACTTTCTCCCTCAATGAATTTGTCATTCTAGGCATTTTATGTAAGTGGAATCATGTAATATTTGACCTTTTGGATCATGTTATTCATGTTGTACCATGTATCAAAACTTTAGTACCTTTTGTACCTGAACAATATTCCATTATACAGATATATCATATTTTGTTTATCCAGACAGCTGTTATAAACACTTGGGTTTGCTTTTACCTCTTGGCAATTATAAAGGGTAAAGCTTAATTTTAACAAATAAATAGAAATCGCTAAGATAGCCCTTGAACTTTAAATATGTTTAAGGGTATCCAGGCATATTGGCACACACCTGTAATCCCAGCAACTTGAAAGGGTGAGGCAGGAGGATTGCAATTTTGAGATCAGCCTCAGCAACTCAGTGAGGCTCTAAGCAACTTAGCAAGACTCTGCTCAAAATTTAAAAATAAACAAAAAAAGTGCTGGGATATGGCTCAGTGATTAAGTGACTCTGTGTTTAATCCCTGATATATATAAAATCTTCAAGGGTTATTTCTTCAAAGTTGTTATTTCCTCTGCCCAAGATGAACAAATAAATAAACTGTACATTGTGAGAGAGGAGCAATTAAATTTTAAAGGACTGACTTTGGTACAAATGAAAAACAATAATAGTTAACAGAAAAAAATAGTCTTTTTGTTCTTGGAAAATAGTTAACAGATTTCTCTACTAAAAAAGTAAATTTCCAAATTATTTAGTAGAAGCAGTTTTCTTTCAAAATTATCTTTCATCTGTATCTTTTTATGTGTGAGAAGAAGGAACAGAGATAACACTCAACCTTTTCTTTTCCCCTATTTGGATTTTTCAGGAAAACAAAATGACCTTTATTGTCTAAAAAACTGCATTTGTTTGTAGTTCAGAAAAAGCAAACTATTTCTCTTTATTCAACAAACCCTTTGGTCACAAAATATATGGGTCTTTCCCAACACCAAGTAATTCTTCCAAGCAGATACTACCTGGATGTCCTCTGATTTATTTGAGTTCTGACACTTTCCTAAGACAGCATCACATTCTGCTGCACAGGGGCTCAGTCCCATGATTAACCCCACTTTAGAAGCCACTTGCTGGTCAAGGCTGCTGCCTGTGCTCCTGGCCCACTGGATACAAATTAAATTCCCTGCAACCTCTCCTTCTGGGTCAATAAATGCTACAACTCACAGAACTCAGGAAAACAGGTTACTTACTCGATTCCTGGTTTATGATTAAAGGATACAACTCAGGAAATGCCAAATGAAAGAGATGCATAGCTCAAGGTACAGGGGAGGGGTCTCAAGCTTCCCTGTCCTCTCTAAGCACATCGCCCTCCCAGGAACTACACATGTTCTCCAACTTCTATGGCTTGAATGTGAGGCTTCCCCCCAAAGCTCCTGTGTTAATACAGCAATGTTCAGAAGTGAGATTATTGGATGGTGAGAGCTGCGACCCAATCAGTCAATACTAATGGGGATGGACTGGGTGTAACTGTAGGAGGCATGGCTGGCTACAGGAGGTGGTTCACTGGGAACATGCTCTGGGGGGTTCATCTTCTGCCAGTCCCATCTCTGTCCACTCCTCTGTCTCTGATTCCTTCTCACCAGGAATGGAGCAGTGCCCCTCCACCACACCCTTCTCCCCTGGGGCCCAGAACAATGGAGTGGGCTGACCAGGGACAAAATCTCTAAAACTATGAGCCGAAACAAACTTTCCCTCCTCTACACTGTTCTTGGGTGTTTTGGTCACAGCCCTGCAGAGCTACCTGGCATGTCCTCCAAGCTCTTGATTGTGACCGTCTGAGTTTTAATGGATGTGTGTTTCAGGAGATTTGCTTGATAAAAACCATTGGGCATTGGACAATAATGCAACCTTCAGCATTTGGCTGATTGATTGCTCACCAATTCTACTCTAAGCACATCTCTCTGCCCCTAGGACATCAGGGGAGGCAAAGTAGAAAAGAGGCAGGGGTAAAACCTAGATCTGTAGGACAAGTGTGGTTCCTAGGGCAGCCAGCTGCCATCCTACGGTTTTTCAGAGGCTTTTCAAAGGTCTCACCCTTCAGGTCAACTCAAGTGTGGCTTGTTATAAATAACCCAAATTTCTCTTCTCACATGTATGGCTCTTAACATGTAGGAAAATCCTAGGGTTTTAGGAGCTCAGAACCAGGAATAGGGATAAAGACACAAATACAGTATATATCTCTTATTATATCACTATCACATTTGTCCATGGCTCTGATTTATGTTTAGAGGCATAAATCTGTCTGGTTTGTGATGTATTGGCCTTAATGTTCATGGAAGTGCAATGATATCTGAAGGAATGTTTAGTCATCGGCAGTACATTCCTACTTATAGACCCTTTGAGTGAATCCACACAAACTGTGTTGAAAGAGAAATAAATGGAACAAATGTACATGCATTGAGTGTCTCCTGTATGCCTGGCTGTTCCCACAGCCTTAAGATCCCCAACAATTTCTTCAATAAAATGTTATTTCCATTTAGCACACCAACAAACCGACCTTCTGAAAGGTTTAATCAAAGTCACCTAATATTACCCAGATTTTAAGTGAAGATGCCAACATTTAAAATCCAGTTTTCTTACTGAGTAGAAAATAAACAGATAAATAGAGAAAAGAAATGTAAATCACAGCTGAATTGGATACTTGAAGTGCAAATCAGAACTAGGTACAGTCTTTAATTGTGTGGAAAATGTAAATTGCTACTAAAGATAGAACTTCCAAATTAAAGAAAGTGGAAATAGAATCTGCCATGCATTCTCTTTTGAATTCTGTATACAGCTTTTAATATCCAGTGTTAAATGCCTCAGTAGCATTCTTTAATGCTTGACAAATTGTCTAAGAGGCGTGAAGGGTCTGCCAGGATTTGCGCTTTCACAACACGAAGTTGACCCCAACCCACAATCTGTTCAAAGTGTACTTTTCCCTCACATGGTTTGGTTGAGCTATAATGAAATTCAGAAGAAGCAGCACTGGAATACATGCTTGCATCCTATTTATAGATCAAATGGATCTATGCGAAAGCATTTCATCACCATCGCATGTAATCAAAAGAAGGGATTGTGAATGATTGGGTCATAGTGGGCCCAAGGACTTATGATAATGATGACTTATATTTGTGTAATGAACTTTAATATCATTAATATTATTTAATATTATGAAAGCTTATACCTATATTAACCTCCCCTTTTAAATATGACCAAAGAGCTATTAAATAGGTGTTCTGTCCATTTTCCTGAGCTGGTGCTGTTGAAGCAATATAATGTGACAATTGTTTCTCTAGGCAACACTTTAAGCTTTGGCTTGCACTTTTTGGAACACTCTGGCCTTAGCCAGCTACAATATAGACCACAGGTCTGCCACATTGTGAAGAACCTCACGTTGGCCACACAACAAGAGAGGGAGAGAGAAAATGATGCCTGGTCTATTCCCAGGCATTGCTGTCATCTCAACTTGGGCACTAAATGGGATTAGAGAAGACACCTTGGGCATCTTCTCAGTTCAGCCTTCTTATGACTTCCACCTTAGCTACCATCTGACCATAACTGGATGAGCCCCAGGTTTTCCTGCCCAGGCACACCCACTAATTCTTGGAAACCTAGGAGATAATAAATTATTTCTTTAAACCAGCATGCTTTGGAATGGTTTGGTACACAGACATATGTAACTGGTATAACAGGTCTGCCTAACTTTTATTGGTTTTCTTCCCACACCAAAAACACTGGTAAATGGAGAGCATAACTGTAGCCAGCAACTCCCAGCCAAGTATCTGTTAAATGCGGAGAACTGTGTGAGGCATGGCTTTCCACAGTCAGCACAGGCTTTTCCTTGGGGATTCACTGACTAGACCACACATAACATAGCTATACACTGTGGTCCTGTGGTTTCCAAATTGGAAAAATCTAGAAGTATATAAAACGAAATGTTGACGATTATTATCCCTGAGTAATCTTAAGGGAAGACTATTTATTATACAATGGACATGTATTCTTGGGTAACAAGAGCTTTTAATTTTGGATTTTTTAAAAAATAAGATTTATAGACAGTGAATATCAGCCAAGAGGGATGGGCTAGTAAATAGACTTAAGTCTCTGCATTAGTAGCATATTTTCTAAACAAATTACATCAGATTTAGCAGCTTAAACTAGCATACCTCTATCTTCTCAGCTTCCATGGATTGGGAGTCCAGGTGTGTCCCAGCTCTGCTTTTCATCTCTCCAAGCACCAGTCAAGGCTGGATGAGCCCCAGGTTTTCCTGCCCAGGCACACCCACTAATTCTTCCTCATCAGGAACTCTGGGTCCTGTCCATGCTCACAGGTTGCTGGAAACATTTAGTTCTTTTAAATGGTAAGACTGAGATCTTTGTTTTTTGCTGGATGTCAGCTGGGGGCACTCTGAGCTGCTACTGGTCACTGCAGTCCTTGGCCATGTCACCCTCTCCCAGGCCTCTTACACATAATAGGCGATGCCTCCAAAGCCAGCAGGGCATCTCTCTCTCCAGTCTGCTAACATGAAGCCTGTTAACACATTAATGTAGCCACATTCGGTTACCTTTGCCATAAGGAATATCCTAATCAAGAGACTAGCTATCCCACCTTCAACTCAAATGCTACCCACATTTAAGGGGAGGATGCTCTACGAGATGTATATGGCAGGGAGCAGGTATCTTGGGAACCATTCTAGAATTCTGCCTACCACATTCTTTGGCTGATATTTATCCTGGGTTACTGATTTCTCTCTCTGCCTTCTTTATGTTCTTACTCTTTCCATGGATAGGTATAATGAAAAAGAGGTTCTCTTCTGCAATGAAAGGCAGGGCAGCCTGGAGGTTAAGTATGCCAGGTATCAAGAGACTTTCCAGGGAACAGTTCTACCTCTGCCATCTACTAGCTATGACTCTGGACGTAGGTTTGTGCCTTGGTTTCCTCATCCATAAAAAAAGGATAAGGTAGTAATGGTCTCAGAGGTTGATGTGAAGATTGCATTAGCTGGTGGTATGTACCTCACTCACCTGGCTTCTAGTTAGCACTCAGCTCTGTTATCCCTTTACCTTCTATAGAAGGTGACACGTACCAGAAAAGCCACTAGGAACCACAGAGAGTTACTTTTCAGCATCAGAAGAGTGTTTATAAAATGATGATCTTTTATACTTGCACATTGTCCATTATCCATGTTTGGACTCAAAGGATTTTCAAAAAAAAAGGGAGTCATTATTCCGGTTTTCCAGAAAGGTACTAAAAGTTCAGAAGAGTTCAGAAATTGTGCAAGTTCATGTAGCCATGAAAAAGATGAAGCTACGTTTCAGTCAGCTTTTTCACTGCTGTGACTAAAAGACCTGACTACAACAATTGTAGAGAAGGAAAATTTATTTGAGGGCTCAGTTTCAGAGGTCACAGTGCATGGACAGCTGGCTCTATTCTTTGGAGCTTGAGGTGAGGCGGAACAACATGGCAGAAGAGTGTGGTGGAGAGAAGCAGCTCACATGATGATCAGAAGGTGAGATAGAGAGAGAGAGACTCCACTCTCTAGATACAAACTATATACCCCAAAGCCAGGCCCCCAGTTCCCACTATATCCAGGCATACCCCACCCACCTTCAGTTACCACTCAGTTCATCCAATCAGAGGATTAGTTCAATGATTGGGTTAAGACCCTTATAACCCAATCAATTCTCCTCTGAACCTTCTTGCATTGTCTCTCATGTGAGCTTTTGGGAGACACCTCACAACCAAACCATAAAAAGCTAAACTTCTAAATCCAGGTCTTCCTAATTCAAAGCCAGTCAGAGAGTAACATGAAAAAGTGATATGAGATACGATTTTCATGACACCAGGTGGTAGAGCTCAGATCCATGGAGGGAAGTGAGGGGGATGTAGGCTTCAGTATAGGAAGTCTGAATTTCAGTAGCTACTTTGACAATGCAATGGGTTGCCTTGGAGAACACTGAACTATCCATTCGCTGTATATTTAAAAGGAGACTGCAAAGTATGGCATGGTGGAAAGAAATTGGTCATTTGGATGATTTATTTAGTTAATAAATATTTGTAACTTCTATGCCAAGTATCTCACTATTTGCTAGCAGTATGATAATCAACCATATGGAACTTGGATTGATTATTTCCCCAGGGGTTTTGTGAGTACTGAATACAAAAAGCATGTTGTAAAGCACCTACCAGTACCTGGGTCAGAGGAAGTATTCCCAGGAAGAGGTGAGGTCCTGAGACTGGGAGGTGGTGGACAGAATTTTCACATTAGATTGTCAGCTAGACTACAGGTATCATTCAATCCACAAATAAGTACTTTCTACTTACTTTCCTCCTACTTTCCATCTAGCCAGACACTATGTGAGGTGCCAGGAAGTAGCGATCTAAGGGAGAGAAGTCCATGTACTAATTCCAGGTGAAGTACATAGCAAGCAAAGAGAGATGCCATACCCAATAACACAAGATGGATCAAGGCATTTGTATTTGTGGGATCAGACATACTTCCTGAAGTTGAAGTTGAAATTTGACATTGATGCATTGATATTATTTTGATAGTCAGCTCGTTTGTTAACAATTTCCTCTACTATTTAACACTTCTATACACCAGCCAACAAAATAGCCTCATTGTATGCTGTCTCTCCTTTAATTGAAAGGACTGTAATCCTCAGCGTAAGTTTTTCTGTGGAGGTCTTTCTACCCAGAAGCAAGGAGGCTAGACTGTCCATGCATCAACCCCACCCCCCACATTCCCAGTTAGACCCTAGTCACAAACCACCTCAGGAGAGGGGACATCACTTTCCAGGCATCTCCAGGTAAGGCTGCTCCTGCTAAGGGACATCCTTCCAAAAATAGTCCAGGATGAGCCATTAGCAGCCAACCCTCACACATGGGGATCAGGATCGGGCACAATCAGCTATAGTCATAGAGCGAGGAGTGGAGGAGGGCTCAAAGACAAGAGGGATCTCTGCAGACTGGTTCAAAACCAGTTTTATTGGGTGTGGGGGGTACCAGGGATTGAACTCAGGGGCACTTGGCCATTAAGCCACATCCCCAGCTCTCTATTTTGTATTTTATTTAGAATCAGGTCTCACTGAGTTGCTTAGTGCCTCACCTTTGCTGAGGCTGGCTTTGAATTCCCAATCCTCCTGCCTCAGCTTCCCAAGCTGCTGGGATTACAGGCGTTCACCATGACACCCAACTTCAAAAATAGATTTGATCTGTCTCCCTAAGTCCCTAAATTCTGTTAACCACTCAGCCACATGTGTGGCAAGTTTATGGTTTATCTGATTTTTTTCTCATTGTATTTTTCCCCAGAGTGAAATATCAGTCCATTTTTACCAAAACGGAAATTAAGGCTCCAAGATTTTGAGCTTAAGGCCACATAGCCAATACCTTCTTTCTCACCCTAGCTTTATGGCTCTAATTATTTTTCTCTTTCTTTATGTAACTAGGGAATTGGGGAAAAATAGAGCAAAGACCTTGATATCTGAGGAGCCCAGGCTACTTCTTTTATCAAAATACTCAGTCAAGTAACTCCATTGGATGACATCTCAAGCCTGACTTCTCTCTCCTACTGCTCACTGGGGAGCCCTGCTCTGGCCTTCAGCTCAAGCTCTGGTATCCTAAGTGAACTTCTGCTAGCAGGAAGATGTTTTATCACCTCCCTGTGGCATCAAGTCCCAGCCACTATTTGCTCAAAGGGGACCCTGGCATCCTCCTCTGTCCTTCCTCACATCCTAGGTTCCCATAGTTGCCTTGCGAACCCTGCCACACTGACGGGCAGACTTCAGGCTTCACTTCTCCCCCTCTCACCCAGGATTGGATGGACCGAGGGCTCAGACCCAGGACACTGGAGAAGATTCCAGTGGTAACAAGAAAGGACTCTATCATCACTGTGAACGCTTCAATGTCTGAATTTGACTTTTCTCCTCTATAAAATTAGTGCACTGTATCCACCTCATCAGAGGTGTTACGTGAGGTGGCAGCAACATATTTAAAATACCAAGTATAGAGCAGGTGTGCAATAAATGATAGTTATTTTTATGTGATGCACCTGCACAGGAGCCAAAGGCACACAAGTACGTGACAAGTCATCTTCCAACACCTCAGCCTAGGAAAGCAGCTGACAAAGCCACAAGTGCCTGACAAGTAGTGGCTGCTCAAGGGGTTAACTCATTCCCAGGCTGCATGCCCTCTGGATCACCCTCTCCCTGCACCCTCCCCACCCTTTCCCCTTCCTATCACCACTGTTGATTCCTCAAGCTATCCTTGTCCCCAAATCCAGCTCAGATGACAACATTGCTTTCCACCCTTCTGACTCCACAGACATTTCTTCACAAAGCCTTCTAGTAAAAGGGCAGGGGCTCTGAGGCCCACGAGTGACTGGTCAGAGTGCTCTTTGGGGAGAGTCTTCACTTCTTACTATTTCTGAGAAACCCGGGTGGAGGAGCACCTGCCAGTCTCACCTCTGTGCTCCTCCGTGCCCACACGCCCTATCACTGGACCAATCTTCCTTAGAGCAGGTAATATTCCTTTCCTTCTAGAAACACAACTTGCAGGCAGGACCATTTCCTATACCTCTGCTTACTCCCCTCTTTTAATGGGGCTGGTTGATTCCTTCCAGTGATGTGTCTGAATTAATGCCAGCGTACTGCACTGCCCCATCTGTACACAGCTCAGTGACATTTTTCTCGCCCTCTAGCTTCCTTTTCCTCCTAATAAAACCCCAAATAGTCAGTGACTATTAATTCTATTATGTTTCTTTTATATATCCATGCTTGGTATGTAATAGAGGCTTAAAAGAAAAATGCAATTTTAATGAGTGGTGGTGATCTCTGACCCCACCACCCCAGGGGCAACAGGTCTGTGCTGCCCTCGCCCCCCTTCCGCTGGACAACAGTGTCCCAGGATAGAGGGAGGCAGCTGTGCACAGAGGCACGTCTCCTTTCCCCAAACTAGCCATTTTGCAGCCTGAGAGCTTATAACACCATACAGTATTAACAGAATTGCAGCACTTTCCGATTCCTGGAGGAAAGATGGGGCGAGTGCTGTCTGAGCCAGGAGCATGAGTGCCGTATATCTTTCCATTCAGTCTACCATGGTATCCTCTGAATCTGATAGTGCTCACATGAGGTCTAAACAACTGGGGTCTGAAGTTTTGGCTTTATTCCTGTTCCTTCACCATGATTGACAGGTTGAACCAAATGTGAATAGAGCGGCTACTGGGAACCTGGACCCCTTGCTCATGATAGACATGCTTGAACATTCCTTTAGTCAAGACTCTACCACCAAGCCAGTGTTTCATCGCTTTCCACTGGGACACTCTTACTTCAACTGTGCCAGCTCTAGCAGCTTGTTCACATCCCTAGTTCTGGTCTTGTGTTCCTCCATTCCTGGCTGTAACAATCCAGGCTTCTACCACACCATCCCCATTAGGGTATGGTGTCTGTTGGTGGTGTGCCAAGACTATCCTCTTCATCATTAGATTCTCATGGGGTGGTTTTCTCTCAGTCACCACTTGTCTGGATAGCCTTGGGAGCTGGATTCCACCTTTCTGTGCCCTCTCATTTCTTCAGCTCTTATATGAGTGTGATCAAAGCAAGATCCATCAGTGTGTTGCAGAGGAAAGCACTCTGGGTATTGCCTTGTACCAAATCCATAGGAAGTCTGCTACAAATATTTCTGCTACTCCCTCTGGGGAGATGGTGGTTTAATGGCAGCCTTAATGGGTTCTGAAGAGGAAGGCACTCTTTCTGCTGCCTGTGCACAGCCTGGGGTGAGGTGTGGGCCATGCTAAGGTCAGATCAGGCTGGAGCTGCTGAATACAACCAAGATGACTCACTTCCTGATAAGGCTGCTGAGAAAAAATGCAGGCTCCTTCTTGCCCTTCCTCTCGCAGGGGCACACCTCTTAAGGCGGAAGGCTTTTGGCACCAGGGAAGAAATGTCAGGTCAAGTCAGGAAGAGCTAACCGACTCTGAATCTGAGCTTTTCCTTTTGAGCTTAGAAACAGCTGGGTATTAATAAATACATGAATAAATAAATAACCTATACTTTGGCTGTAAGTGAACTTCAAGCCCTGGCTTATAATCAATGTGACCCTGGCTACATTCCTCATGAGACTATTCCCTTCTTTTTGAACTTGTCATAATAATTCCTTTATCTTCAAGGTACTTAGGGAAGTTTCTGTGAGTTTTGGGATATAGTAATTGATTAAAAATGCCTATTTCTCTCCTTTTCCTTTAGAATAAAGTATGTCAGGAAAGAGGCTTGTGTTTTCTCTCTTACTCTAATGAATATGCTTTCACATTCATAAGAAAAATTAGTCAATCTCTTTAAGTGTAAAAGCCTTGCTGATTGAGAAAGACATGAGAAAACTAGAAAGCTGAGGGTATGAGTGGGCTCACCGCTCCAGCAGTGTGCCTGTTCAGGACACAGAAGTGAAACTCACCCTAGACGCAGGTGCAGGGGCTTCCTCAAGCCCATGCTCAAAGATGCACTTTTTCACTTCTTGACTTCAACCCTTGGGGGATTATAATTTCTTTCACATTCAGAATTCCCTATCTGGAGATGATTTTAGAATGTACACATATTTAGGTCTCAGCAAGTGTGGGATACCTGTTCATAAGTGCATATTGATCTTTTAGAAAATAGATAAATGCCCAGACTAAGGCAAAGGCTGTACCGTTAGTCATATTTTCACAGAATCTACAGAATGGAGACAGACACAGATTTCACAATTTTGCTTTCTATTCCAAGTAGCTTTCTGGAGGTCAGTTGCCACCTGGGGCCAAGTACACAGCCCCAAGACCATTTTGAGAGCCAAGGATTTAATTCCATTTATTGTAGATTTTGCCCAATGATGAGATCAGAAATATGTGCAAATACCCTTTGAGGCAAAGCTAGATGATAGGCATCTTCTTGCGGGTTATTCCCTACTTCTCCATCCTTAATATCACTTTATCTACTTTGACCGTACATAGGGTTAAAATTCACATTTAGGCTGATGTCGGGAGTGGGTAAATATGCCAACTCCAAAACTAATAGGGAATCTCAGTGAAGATACATCTTACAGTGCAAATAGAAAGAAATAATAATAAATCTGATGACCACAGTGAAACATTAAAAATTAAAAGAGCAATGCAGAGAGGAGATGAGGGAGGGGGGACCATAATAGCCATGAAGACATTTTTTTTTCCAAGTAACAGAAGAGTATAGATTCTGTAATGAGGGCCACACACACAGCTGTTTTGAGTTGGGGGCAAGTTAATTATATTCAAGAAAAGACAGCATTTCCAGAAAAATCTTTTTTTTTTCAGTGAAATAGTTTAGTTCCTTCATATAGAGACATATTACACAATGTTAACAACCATGAAAAACAATACAAAATGCCCTCCATTTAACAAGTAGAAAAATATAACTAGTATATATGGCAATTGTGAATCTAATACTGTACAGAAGTAATTTATGGATTTTACAAATAAATTATAGCTTAAATGCCCTTTTAAAATTCCGTTTCCCTCTAGATGTACAACCAGAAGTTACAATTGGAAAAGCTCCGAGCTTAGCTTATTGCAAATCAGTGCCAGTCAAATGTCCTGCCCACCAGCTCGAAGAATTTCTTATTTGGCTCGTGGAAATATTCGTGCAGTTTGTTGAGTAGTTTGGGGTCGACCTGGGGGTGAGCCCGGCCTTTGGACTCATGCAAGCAGCGGTCCCGGCCACTGTCCCGCAGACAGTAAAAGCCCTTGGTTTTGTTAAAGTAGAAGTTCGAAGCGTTGATCTGGGGCGACAGTTTCAGGAACCTCTCCACCTTCTGGATCTCGGGGAAGGGGTCCCTGATGAGACGGTCACCGTCCACGATGTGGATGTGGCGCAGCGGAAAGAAGCGCAGCCAGTTCTGCATGTGCACGTGGTAGAGGCTGCGGTTGAGCGCCTTGTAGTCCACGTTGAGCCGACCGTCCCGCAGCAGGAACTCCTCGATGGACGGGTAGGGCTTGCGCTTCTGCATGTGGTTGTAGAACACTTGGGTGTAGTCTGACAGCACGCGCTCCGACGGGTCCCGCAGGATGAGCAGCAGCCGGATGGAGGGGTTCATGCTGTGGACTCTCTCAGGCACTTTTGGGGACGTGAAGTAGGCGGGGGTCTTTTCCACCGTGAGCTGGTGCGGGAAGGAGAAGGGCATCTGGCTGAGGTACCAGCCCAGGCCCTGGCTGTAATGCTCCTCCCAGTCGAAGAAGTGCACCTCGTTCTCAGCGGCTGCCACGTCGGGGTGCAGGCTGAGCATCTCCAGCAGCGCACGGGTGCCGCCCTTGCGCACTCCAATGATGATGGTCTGCGGCAGCTGCTGGGCAGAGCCATTGGTGGCCGCTCTGTCTTGCATGTCATCCTGGAGAGTGCTCACTTTCCGTAGAAGCTCCTGCTGATTGGGCTCCGTCCCAGAGGCCGAAGGGCGGGAAGGCACCAGCTGTGGCTGGGTCACCAGCAGCACCACGCCCAAGAGTAGCGCGGCCATGCTGGACACCAAGGTGGCTTCACTGGACCCCGCACCGCTGGGTCATGAAGCTCGCAGCAGGGAATGCCTTCTTGTCAGTGGCGCATGGGTGTCACAGGCTGCCAATTACTAGGAGGGAAAGGAAAAATATTAAACAAAATATATACAGGAATAATCCAGGGGACAACTGTAGACTGGGTGCTGCATCTACCTCTCCAGGACTCTCTCCCTTTCTTTATCCTGTAAAGCAGGGCTGGCAGACATTCTCAGTAAAAGACTAGAGAGTAAATATTTTCGGCTCTGGGAGACATATGGTCTCTAAGGCAACTCCAGTTCCAACTGTGCTACTGCAGATCTAAAGCCACAAAAGAAAAGACAAAGGAATGGGTGTGGATGTACTGCAACCAAACTTTCTCCACGGGTGCTAAAAGTCCAATATTAAGTGTTATTCATATTACTATTATTCTGTTTTATTTATTTTCTTTTCGCAACCACTTACATGTTTAGCTCTCTAGCCCCACCCAAACAGGGCCAGACTTGCCCTACCAGCCCTAATTTGCCATTCCCTGCTATAAAGAAAAGAGTTGGAAAAATCCTTTGGACTTCAGCAAATGTCAATGAAATATCTACCACCTGGCAGCCCCTCCCTGGCACAGAGGCAGGTGATGCAGAAGCAGTCTTTGTTTCTGCATCCACTCTCCAAATTAGGGGCTCCTAATTTAATAGGGCACATGAACCCCTGTGGAAGACTGAATGGTGAATCCAGATTCTACACACAGCATCTGGCCTTTACCATGGCCTCACTGTGGAGCAGGGTGCTTCTCAGCAATTTGATTCTGGCTTGGACCACGGCACCATGGGAACAGATGTGACAACATCCAGACAAGCCTTTCCTCAAGAGCTTTGCACTCCTGAATTTGTGCCTTCACCATGAGCAGAAAAGGATGTGACCGGCTGCTGATCTCAGGGGAAGGTGAGAGATCTGTGCAGCAGAGTGGCCACGTAAGTCCCCTGTGTATAGCATAACTGTCCTGGCTCCTGAGAAAGAATATGTGACTGTGGTTTGAAATCACAGAGTCTGGGATGGTTTGCTTTGCAGATGAATCCGGCAAATAACAGGTGCAACCTGGCTCCAGGCGGCAGGGTGCTGTTTGTTATCATGGGAGTTTAGTGGGGTTCTGTGAGGACAGGTTTTCCTTCATTTGCCTGAAACAATGGGGAAAGTCTGTAGAGAAAGGGAAATGTTTGAAATAGGCCCAGAGGGATTAAAAAGGTGAGGCTACCAGAAAGAGCAAACAGCCTTCTTGTGTGCCAAGCTTTACAATACATGACGCGCCTCGCAGTTGGGTCAGCTGATAGTCATCACTACACTCCAGTGTAAGGTAGGAAACCAGGACAACTATCACCACCACTTGGTAGATACAAGGCCTGTCTAAGGACACAGGAACTTCATCCTTTTCAAAATTCAGAACCTAAATTCAAAACTCTCTTTCCACCAACTGCCTCCCCTCTACCAAACGTCTCCTCTATCTGGGATTTATCACATTCAGACAATAAAGTCCCTCAAGGACACAGACACTGTGTGGCCAGAAGCTAAAGGTTCCCAAAGGTGGATAAGTCATGGATGATGCTTTCCACACAACAACATGTGTGTGACACTCTCTCAAAAGGGAGATCGGAAGCTCTCATTTAAGTATTTCCTGTTTTAACATGTTAAAGGAAGAGTTGGAGGGGATTGTAGGGTTTACCAAGCTGGTGAAAATCTGCATCAAGAGGACCCATTGACTTCCTTATAACAGGTTTAAAATTCACTCCATTAGTTTAAAATATGATCAGAATGTATAAACAAAGAACAAAGATCATAGAAACTTCCATTTGTATGATCAAACCAGTTGATGTATCTGCCTCAGATACAGGGTTATATCCTCTGGAAAACATTGAAAGTGAGCAATTGACTAGATGGAAACTTTCAGAGAACCACAACACATTGGGAGAAGGGACTTGGGAGATGAGCCACGAAATTCTTGAGGGGAAATAGTCTCTAGGGAGGGATGGCAAAGCAGGAGGTGTTTCTAGTTTGGTTCAGCCACTGGGATGTGCTGCATGCCCTGGGTCCTATGCTTTAGTCAGCTCAGAGTCTCAGACTGTTTCAAATTTCACTTCCTTCTCAGTGCTCATGTGGGTCAACCAAACAGACCAGTTGTGCTTGCTTTTTACATGTCGGAGGGTGTGTACATATACCTGTGTCTGTGTGCACGTGTGTATGCGCACGTGCGCACACTGCGGATTGGTGGGAAAGGGCGGAGAGAGGGAGGCAGTAGTTCTTACGTGCTAGAGAGCTGCCTCTATGCAGCGAGCTCTGCTGGGCCCCCTCATAGTTCTGTATCCAGACTCAGGAAGCAACAGGAGTCTATGTGATAGAGGCAGAGGCCAGATCTGAAATTTATATTATCTGCCTCTTTATATTGGTGCTCTTTCCAGGCTAATGCCAGGCATTCTGGTGAGCAGAGTGTGCATCTTTGATTTCTTCCTAAAGAGGAATTGCCAGAAGACAACAGAGAAGAAACTAAATGTAGTCCGTCCTCTATAAAATAACAACAACAACAACAATAACAACAACAAAAATAGACAGTTAATAGTTTAAAATCTCCTGGTTTCTACTTTAACACTTTCCAGAAACGAATTTACTTATGTCTAGTCCTTTTTCATTCCAAAAATATTTGAGGTATATGGGAAAAAATTCAGCTAAGTTCTTATATATGTACATGAACTAGATATAAACATGTACACACACATATATACAGTTATAGATACATGTTTGATATATGTCTGTGATATGTGTAGTGTATGAAACTATATGTATATGCAAATCTAAATATAACATATATAACATATTATCATATGTAATATAGTAAATATACACAAACAGTAGCCAATAGGAGTTAATTTCTTGTTGTGGTTTGATAGTTGGATTTCCTAGTGGTAGACATAGAATTTCTGAACCTTCTAGTTACACTCTCAGGAAAGAAAGATCTTCAAGTTCAGGTGAGCCGATAAGCCAGTTATATTGGTCACTTTGATCTTGACATGGGATTTCAAACCTCAAAGCAGAAGACAGTCTTTAGTCCTTGCTTTTCATTTTAAATTTGAGGAGGCCCTGAGGTGACCTGTCTGTAGTCATGTAGACTCTCTGGGCCTAGAACTTTGGGGTCTTGAATTCTAACCCTATAGTTTGGATACCATTACCACTGTTTCCCAAGAAGATGGTCTTAAAATAATGACAATGTTTTGGAGGTCCCAAAGAAGAAAGACCCAACAACGTACCCTTCAGTGAAAATTCTTCAGCCATCAACACATGGGGTACATGCAGTGGGTGTTGACCACATCCATTTGTCCTGTCCAAGGGAGCTGCACAGGCTATGGAGTCAGGAGTCCTGGCTCTGGTTTTGATTTTATTGAAAGTGACTTAGCCTCTCTCAGTTTCTTCATCTGTTAAATGGTAACATTTCCACCTCCCTCCAATGATTACTCTTGAGATTGAAATAAGATAAAATATACCTGAGTCGACCAGCAGAAATATAGTATGAACTACATCTGCACTTTTAAATTTTCAAGGAGCCACATCAAATACTAAATAATGTATTTTTGGTAACCTAATATATTCAAATGCCATTGCTCCGACATATAAGTACTATACACAATGAAGGAGCTGTTATGCATCCTTTTGTACTAAGCTTTGAGCACCAAGTGTGTGAATCTTTCCCCTCACTGTTCACCCCAGGCCCATGTGACATGTGGCAACTGAGGTGCAGGACACGGGCCAGTGGGTACAGCTGTGCTTTTCATCTGAAAGCTCTCTCTTTATAGCAAGATGCTCTTCCTCTCACAGAGGAGGAGTTTCTGAGCAGGACAAGGACCAGGAAGGTAAGTGTGAACTTGCAGACAACACAGATAAGTTCATTATTCCCCACAAGGAATGAGCCAGGTAATACTGAACACCAGCAACTTCCTGAAAGTTGGGGGGCCTTAGGTGTTAAGGGTATGAAGACAGAATGCTCCACAGCACATGCATCAGGGGCCAAATGCCTTGGCAACAGCAATGACTATATCTCCCCTCTGAGACATTGCATCAGGGAGGCCCTGGGCTAGCAGCTCAGAACACAACTGTGTGCCTGCTCACCTCACCATAAGCCCTGAAGAGAACAATCTTAGTGCAAAAAAATGGAGGCTCAGAGGAATGAAGTGGTTTGTGGAGAAAGTGAGAGGCAGAGCTAGGATTCAAACTCAGCATGAGCAGGCACATCCGGGACCTTCACTGCCAGGCTTGCTCCTTGGTAAGTCCTGAGGTTAGTCACCCCTGGTTTTGAATCTCCACCAAGAATCAGGTGCATCTGGTTTCTGGTAACTGGGCCTCTTGGTTTTTCTTCAGTCTTCTCGAATATTCATTCCTGGCACCAATTCTTGGAGGAAGGACAGGGTTTCCTTGAAGGGCCAGCGTGGCTAGAATGGGCAAAAGGAACCTCCTTCCTTTTGTAGAGGGAACAATAGGTCCCAAACAGAGGTCTAGCCACCTCTCTGTTTACTTCCCTTTATCTGGGAGGTGGTTTTCTGGGTGCTGCAATGATAAGCCAGTCCCTGACTTTCAAGAACTCAAAAGACCCAAGTCCTTCCCATGAGCAGCACAAGAAGATACTGACTGAAGATATTGACCGCATGCCAGCCAGGGGACTGCAGGGGGAAGGACACAGGGTTTTCCAGATGGAGGCTTCCTTTGCCCTTTGAATTTGTTCCAACCTTTTTTCTAGGCGGGAAACTTCTAAAATGGGAACCAACTGCCCCTCAGGCCTCAGTGTGCTCCTGCAGCCAAGCTCCAGCCCAGCTCACCTTTCTGTCCCTAGGAACCCATGGGCTGTGGCCTGGGCATTTCCGGCTCCCTTGGCTTTCTGAGGCTGGATCTTTCTTGTCAGTTTGATTTTATGTCCAATAGCAGCTTTCCCTACAGCATGAGCCCATCTCTCTCTTTTAATCAGTTCCTGTCACATCATCCCATCTTATCCTCTTCACATGCACATTTGCATGGTGACTCCCTGCACCTAGCACTGCGCACTGTGACTCTGTTGGTGTCTTGTCTGCCTCTGCTGCGTAGCCCAGGGCCTGGTGTGATTTGTAGTACCTAGTACGTGCCAGAGGCCCTACTTGCTGCATAAACTGATCAAATGCTGTGGGCACTTAAGCCAATGGCTAGAAGTTACTAGGAAAGTGTTTTAATTTAGCAGAAAGAGAAAGTTGACAGTCTATGAAAAAAAACTTCATCAACTCTCCCATCCCTAGAGAGTTAATGGAAACCAGATGTTGAAAGGAAGACTCCCTACTTCTACTGGTGATTGGACTCGATCACCTGAGAGTCTGGAAAACATTTTAATTAAAAAGGAGGGGAAGCTATGAAATAACCCTTCGAAAATATTTTAATTTTCTCCTTAAGTCTCCTTATTACATAATTCACATCATGACCTAGATTTCAAATGTAATTAACTATAATATATTCCCTTAGTCTCACCACTGGAAAAGATTCATGGATCAAATAAAGTAAGTAGAATATTTCATGAGAGGTAAATTGAATGTATCAGGAACAGAGACAGCCCCTGTCTGCAGGCCAGCTTCACAGCCCCGGACAGGAGAGGGTGACTCAGCTGGCATGGGTGAGGAACTGTCTAGGGAACGAGGTGATCAAAACACTCAAGTAGTTTATGGGATTTTACAAGAGTTGGAAAGGGAGTGATCACCTGCTGAGCGCCACCGTGTGCCTGGTGGTTAGCATCTGCTTATGAATTCTCTCTTCTATGATTTGCCACAAAGGTGGTAAGGAGTAGGGGAAAAAATAAGGAAGCTCAGGTAAGTGTCTTTCCTCTCAGAGTTCAGTGTGCCCCCCAGAAAGGGCTTAGACCTACTTCATCAGGGTGCCATCATGGTTAAATAAGGCTACTCATGCCAAGTAGGTAGCTGAGGCCTGGAACACAGTAGGCATTCAACAAATGCCAATGGCCTGCCTGGAACCATGATAGATACGGAAACCTGCTACTATGGTTGAATGGCCTCAAGGACACAAAATCAGGAAGGGTAGAAAACAGAATCCATGAGCCATCTGCAAAAGCCTGGCTATACTTCCCCACCCAGTTCAATGGTGATGTTTCCCCGTGGGCAGTGGGGAGTGCATTCCAGGCAGAGCTTACACAAAAGCATGATAAGATAGCAGAAATTATGAGACCTAAAATCTTGCCATGAAAGAGCTGCTTCCTCCAAGCATCTCATGGTGTTGAGTGATTTAATTTTCTGGATTGTACTGAAACCTGAGTAAAGACAGCTTCAACAACAGAGCTGTCATTTTTTTTATGCAGCTAAACTTCCAGGCAATCAAAAGTGTAAGGTCGTTTGTTCATCTTTGAAGAGTCAAGAATGTCTTCACTTTCATCCTTTGTACAATTACTTAATAGCCTGTTGCTATGGTGTCAAATTTCCATCCTGGCAGGTCATCTTGGAAACTTAGAGACAGGAGAGAGTTGAGCTTGTGCCTGTCAGTCTGTGAAAGGACACCGATATTTGAAGACCTGCATAAATATTTATTTTCTTGAAATTGTCTATACATGACACTCGTCAATAGACGTTGACATTCACTGTGGTTTGGACTTATGGTAATGACCGTGTGGTGGGATGGAGTGGGAGGAGTTCAGGGGAGAAGAGCAAAGGCCCTCCACACATGTTAATACATTTCCTCGGACCACATTTAGTGTCTGGGGGAAAATCAAGTGCAATTGGCCCCACTTTCCCCTTAAGAAAAATTAAGCCTCTGGGGATGCAGCTCCTCCAGGCATTCTATGCACCGCTGAGTCCTCAGTAATGCTGGGGGTTCCACATTTGCAGAAGGTTAATTGGATAATAAATATGACATTCTAGGATGCCAGGATGGAGATGCCTTGGACATGCCAAGGGAGGCAGCATGGTGTCCTTATAGGATCAGGAATTTGGAGCCCCTGAATGCTCCATGGTAAAATGGTAAATGCAACCCACCCTACAGAGGGTGATCTGAAGTCACCTCACAACATTACAGTTATTTTAGAGAGGACTAGAGTCCCAGGGTCAGGATGAACTGTACAGAAGGAGGTGACTACAGCTTCCCTCCAAGGGGTTCTGGATGCAGGTTACAATAGCCTGTCATGATTCTTTCCAAAGGAAAGGATGCATACGATGACCTGGAGATCCAGTTAGAAAGGCAGAGTTTATTCCAGGAGGGCTGGGGAGAGGTTTGGGACTCTGCATTCCTAAGACGTTAGGGGAGCTGGTCCCCCCACCTGCAGTCCCTAGAATGGCTTGGGAAGCTGGTGCCTATTCACATTTTGATTCCCTTAGCTTGTGGAAGGGTATTCTAGCCTTCCTTGGTTTCTTACTGTGATTGAGATGGTTTGTTTTTTCATTCCAGGGTAAAAAACAATTATGGCAGACAACATAGAGGGGCCAGCCTGGTGGGACCACAGAGGTGGTGTTATGGGAGGTCGGGGTTACAGGAGTTTGCTGGAATTAGCAGAGGATTTAGAGCTCCAAACCCAGGCTTGATTCTCAGTCCTGTAATTTAAAATCCACAAGAAAGCCCTGCAACTGAAAGCCTGAGATCAAACGCATTGTACTTACATATTTATGGCGAGGATTAAAATAAACAGCATATACAGGGTACTTTGGATATTGCCATGTTGCGTGGCCTGTGGCAAGCCTTCACATATTGGTACTATTTTTGTCCCTAAAAAGAAAAATGCCGCCTGGTCTAAATGGGATTCAGGGATGATAATTAGTCAAACGCATTTGTTCACGATCCAAAGTACTGCAGTGACTCAACCAGACAGAGGCTCAAGGAAGAAAGGACAGCAACAATAGAAATTATCCAGGCTCCCTGCTTGTGGAAGGGCACGAAGCAGGTCCTTCATAAATGCCTCCTGAATGAATGCCGACGGCCAGGTAAGTGCAGCGGCAGACAGCAGCCAAGGAGGAAGAGGCAGAGTTCCTTTTCCTCAGCGCGCTTCATCTGCATTGCTGGGTAGAGAAAGCAGCAGTGACCTAAATAAATCCTTCATCAGACGCAGAAACACACTGGCACAGGCAGTGCGTGGCAGAGCTCTGTGACAGGAGGGCGGACAGGGCCTCTCTTATTACTCGGTGCAGCTGAGTGGAAACAGGGCCCTGTGAGCAGAAAGGAGGCAGAAGCTAGGCTGTCTTGGCTCACTCTGGAATGGATGGCTTCAGCGCTGCCCCAGGTACGATTCACCCCTCACCCTCTGCAGGTGCCATTTCAGCTTCAGAAGACTCCCTGGGTCACCCATCCCTCCATAGGTGGTGAGCACCCACAAACCCCATGTGTTTCTCCAGAAATTGCCACTAAAGATCCTAGGGGTGTGGGGGGCAAAAGGATCACGTGCCATCATCTTGTTCTGTCTTATCATTTTGCAGAAAGGGAAACCAAGTTTGGAAGAGAACAGGAACACCGAAGTCAGGCCTGCAGGTGCTGAGCTGAGCAGGACACCGAGGTCTCTCTTTTCTCACCATTGAACTCCAGACACATGGGATCTGCTCTTCTTGTGTGCTGGCATGGGGAAGATCACAATCAAATATGTGAAAACCAAAATGAATTCCTCTTTGGACTGTCAAGGGCACAGTTAGGATTTGTTTAATTCCTTCAGTCTATTACAGACTGGATGTTTGTGTCCTTCCAATACTTATGTGTCAAAGCCTTGACCCCCAGTGTGATGGCATACCAAGGGGTGGACTTTGGGAGATGGTTAGGTTTACATGAGGTCATGAAGTTGGGCTTTTCTTCAGCTGTGTAAACACAGAATGCAGAACTGCCTCCTAGATTCAGGCAGGTGATATCCATGTGTGGAGCCAGCGGGCAGGTGGGGACTGTGGCAGGGGCTATGCACATCATGTGCCTGAAGGGGCAGCTGCTGAGTGGTCTGATCCCTGGAGTTTTCAAGATTCAACTAGGAAAATCTATGTGATAAGACCTGGTTTTTATTAATGTCATAAATGGATATTAGTTGTCAAATAAGAAAAAAGTAAGTGGAAAAAAAAAGAAATAAGAGTAAGCCACTTCTCGTCATATGTAGGTGATTGCCCATTGTTACAAGGTATCTATGTGGTTTCTAACACTGCCCAGAGTTCCTGGAGATAGAGATAGTTCAGTCACTGTCCTCAATAATAGCCCTGTAACTTGGAAGACAGACACAGGCATGGAAGGAGCTAAGCCCTGGGTTTTAGAGTAGACACGGATGGACCAGGCCAATCAGAGCCCAAGGGGAGAGATGGAGCTGGCAGAGGAGCAAGGAGCACCTGGTAGGAGGTGTGGACCTGGAGTTTGCTCTGTAGAAAGTCCCACAGGTAGAGTGGAGCAGGTGACGTGCCAGGCCTGGTGCAAGAAGGTCTATGCTGGGGTTTGCTGTGGGCACCCAGGTTAAGGCAGGGGTTGGTGGAGACAAGGCAGCAGGTGCCAGCAGAAGCCACAGCTTCAGAGGCTACCGTGTCTCCTGAGGAACTTAGAAACACAGCAGAGGAACAAGAAACGGGTCCCGAGCATGAATTCCAGCAATGCTACTTCAACACAGACAGGTCCTGACTTGGGGACAGTTGATGGAAATTTTTGAAAACTTCTATTCTGATTTGACCCAGGAGATTTTGAAATATGCATGCTTGGTTTATCACAATCATTTATAAACAAATATTGAAGTGGGTATTGAGTACCTGTGCTCCTTGACTCACAATAAATTATGTCCTGATAACGTACAATGGGGTGATGTCCCCTAGAAGTTGAAAATATCATTAAGTGAAAATGCACTGAACACACGTGACCCACTGAAGAGCCTAGCCTAACTGCATGGCACAGTATAAAGTATCCGTTGTTTGCCTCGTCATCCCTTGGTTAACTGGGAGCCACCTCTCACCTCTGCTATGGAGCATGGAAGGACAGGATTGTAGCAGGTATTAGTGGCCTGGGAACAGCTCAAAGTTCAAAATTCAAAATATGCATTTCTCTTTCACACCATCCTAAAGTCAAACCATTATAAGTTGGGGACCATTTGTATTGCCAGGCACCACAAAATGAGCCAGAGAGAGACCAATGACTGGTACCAGGGAGGCTGCAAGTAGCTCTGGGAAAATTGGAATGGGAACAAAGAAAGAAGGGCTGTGAGGCATGTTTTGATTTTATGTTGGCCGTATATTTTTTTCTTTTTTTAAATAAATCTGCTGCTGTCAATGTGATAGTATGGAGTAAAGAAATGTGCCTAGTTCCTCCTCCGTCCCACACTGCTGTGACTTCCATTTGTCCCTTATTTGAAAAACATGTAAAATGCTATTCAAATTCAATATTCCTTTATTCTGATGCTTTAGTTTCCACCAAATGAATTAATGCCTCGTGTGCCTCTCATTCAAGCTGCAATTTATCCATAATGATTTACTTTAAACAGGGTATACCTGTTTTATTATCTTGCTTATCTTAAAATATTTGAATGTCATGTAATCTACTCAGAGTTACAGCACCACCCAGGTCTTGCCCTCAATACAACCCTCTCTGCAATCTCAAGTTATCTCTTATTGTAATTCCAGTATCTCCAGATCACACACAAGGGCACTTGTCAAGCTAAGTCATCATGTGCCATGTCATTCATTGCTTCTGAATGTTGACACAAATGATTGATTTATAATGTATGCCTTTAAAATATTGTTTTTTATTACTTAAAAAGCATTTGAAAAAAGGCAGGGGGAGAAGAGGTTCTAGAATCATCTGGATAAATTATTGGAGCTCAGAATGGGATGCAGGTAGTTAAGAGTGTGGGGTTGAATCCTGATCCTCCTTGTGCTCCCTCTCTGTGACCAAGAGGGCTGCCATGTGCCATATAATCTGTGACCAGTATGTCTCATTTTCTTTCTTTTCTTCTTCTTCTTCTTTTTTTATTGTACTGAGGATTGAACCAAAGGGCACTTAATGACTGAGCCACATCCCCAGCCCTTTTTATATTTTATTTATAGAGGCTCACTAAGTTGCTGAGGCTGGTTTTGAACTTGCCATCCTCCTGCCTCAGCCTCCCAAGCCTCTAGGATTACAGTTGCAAGCCAGTGAGCCTGGCATGTGCCTCATTTTCTCACTTGAAATGTGAGTCTGACAACAGTACCAGCTTTGTGGGACATCATGAGCACTGAAGACGTTACTGCAGGAAAGGTTAAAGAGAGGGCCCAGCATGTGAAAAAAAAAACCCAAGAAATGTCACTCACTGTCACTGTCAGACTTCTGTCACCCATTGTGGTGGATGGTAAGGTTCTATCCAGGTAATCAACATCACTAGTTCAGATAATACTATACACCCCCACAAACTTCTTGACTTGGAAGGGTCAATGCCCAAGAGTGGTCAGGGTGCTGAGCTGGAGGTGAGGAGCTGGGGTCTGTTCCTGACTCCTGCAACATTTTCCATGTAACCTTGAGCAAGACATGAAATACTCCAGGCCTCCTCCACAAAGGGAAACATTTGGAGCATCAATTCAAAGATCTTTTCATATTCACCTCAAAAGGGAAATTAAGAAACATGTACTTTTCTTAGCAATTATCCCAAATTCCAAACAAAAAGATCACTGCTAAAAGTTAACCACAGGGGCTGGGATTGTAGCTCAGTGGTAGAGCGCTTGCCTTGCATGCGTGAGGCACTGGGTTCGATCCTCAGCACCACATAAAAATAAATAAATAAAGATATTGTGTCCATCTATACCTAAAAAAAAAACTAAAAAAAAAAAAATTAACCACAAAAATCTTGTCACTTGCGCCAGTCTTGTCACTTGCCAAACATTACACAGGAGAGGGTACAAAATGCACTCAATTTTTAAGCTGCTAAGGTCTCATTGATAAAGGCAATTGGGGGAACAAAACCACTTTTAGTAGGAAAAAAAGACTTTCCGGGGTAAGGTCTCTTGAGTTGCTGCTCATTCTGTTCAGATCAGACTTAGCACACATTCAACGGATATGAACTGAAACTAGGACCTGATGAAGAGGTAGATCAGTCAGACTGGGGGCAATCCATGAAAACCTTCAGTCATTATGGGGACAGAATGGATGAAGAGGGAAATACTGCCTGGTTATGAACCTGCTGTTGTTTGAATGTGTCCTGCAAAATGCTGAACTGGAAACTTAATTCCAGATGCAGCAGTCGTGGTAGGTGGGGACTAAGGGGAGGTGCTTAGGCCATGATGGCTCCACACACATGAATGGATTGATGCCTATTTTGAAGGGACTTGAGGCTGTAATTTCTTGCTTGTGAACTTCTCTTGTCCTTCCACTTTCTGCCATGGGATGATGCAGCCTGACAGCCCACACCTGATGCCAGCTTCCATGCTTTCAGATACAGAAAACATGAATCAAATAAATTTCTATTCATGCAAATTACCTAGCCTCAGGTATTCTGTTATAGCAGCAGAAGATGAACAAAGATGGAATTGAATGTTTGTGCCCCTCCACAACTCATATGTTAAAATATACTCCCCATTGTAATGGTTTTGGAGGTAGGGCCTCTGGGAAGTAATTAGCCCTTGTGAATGTGATTGTTGTCCTGAAATGAAGAGAGCTAGCTCAAGCTCTCTCCACCATGTGGGATACGATGGGAATTTGGCAGTCTGCCGCTAATAAGAGCATCTCACCAGAACTCTGCCATCCTGGCACTCTGACCTCTGACTTTCTAGCCTCCAGAATTGTGAGAAATAAATTTTCTGTTTACAAACAACCCAAGGGTTCAATTCCCAGCACCACCAAAGGAAAAAAAAATGTACGATTTATGTTGTCATAGTAGTATATAGTGATCTGAATCAAATGAGACAAGTATTGTATAAAAAGTTTCCCAATGATAATAGAATATACCGTTAGAAGAGTCTCTTTAGTCTGAGGCAGAGGCAAAGGAATTCTGCTTGTGGTGGAAAAATATTGCCGTTCTCCACAAGGGTCGCTTAATGACCTCCTAGACTGGAGAAGAGTGGTTTACGCCAGGGAATTTGCCTGCTTATGAGACGTATATCAGCTTGGGAGTGAGTGTTGGGGTGTAGCTCAGAGGCAGAGCATGTGCTTAGCATGCATGAGGCCAAGGATTGAGCCCCCAGCTCCTCGCCCCATGTACACAACATTTGGGAGTGGACAGATTGCTTGGTACAATAGGGGGCCTGAAAACTGCCCCAAATGTCTAGTGTCCTGGTTGCCACATGCAGCACTCAGCATCTTCCTATGTAAACAGAGATGCAAAATGGGAGGAATAACTGGATGCGTGAAAACCAAATTACCAGGCCGTGGCAGCCACGATTTAGTTAAGACTTGAATACCCACGCCTTGTACCAGACAGGAGTAAATTGGAGACAAAGTCAGCATCTATGCCACCCCTTCCCCCAGTCAGCTCAGGCTCACAGAGAATCTAGTGTGTGGTGAAAGGGAGCAAGAAGAAAAAAAGGGAATTACATTAGGGTTGGGTTTAGGAGAGGTACAGAGACAGGCTGCGGTTAGCAGGGCTCAAAAATTGATAGCATATGGAGTAATGGATAAACATACATCACCCATAGAAACCAGTTTTGCCTTATAAATGTGTTATGAAATAAGAAAAAAATATTAAAAGAATTACATTTACAAATGGTTTGTTTTGTATTATAAATCAAAGAAAAGATGGTGCGGAAATGAATCACCTGTTAACGACTGTATTTCTCCCCTCGCCTCTTATTGAGCAAGAAGGGAAAGGAAAGGGGCCAGGAATGAGGGGAGCAGAAAAGGAAGCTGCTCACCACAGATTCCTAGGCGCTGCTTTAGCGGTGTCCACGGATCTGCCAGGCTATCATGAGGATTCACTCAGGAAGTGCCCGGTTCCAACCCCTCCCAGACCTGCCGTCAAATCCATGGTGCCTGTGTGATCACAAATAATGAGCTAGGGCTTCAAGACCCCTTGCCACCCTCAAAGCCATCCACCTTCATGAAGCTAACACATACCCAAGGCCTGTTCTCCAACCCAAACACTGATTCTGAGAACAAGTTTTCATAGGTGTCTGCCGAGTAGGACAGACCTCGAACACCGGGGTCCATCAGTCACATTGCAGCTTAGCTGTAACTACGTCCCCCAAAGCTGGTACGAACACTCAAGTTGGGCTTTGTTTTCCCGATGGGCACTATGCCAGCAGATTCATTCGTGTCCAACATGCCACAGAACATGAATAGTTTCTGTCTTTGGTAAGTGTCCCCCAAGGCTTGTCTGTGAAAGGCTTGGTCCCCAGCCCGTGGCACGATTCGGAGGTGGTGAGAGCCTTTAGGAAGGGGACCTAGTGGGAGGTTTTGGGTCACTGGGGGTAGGCCTGCCTTTGCAGGGGATGGTGGGATGTTAGTCTCTTCCTCCGTTTTTGCTTTCCACCTTCAGATTCCTCTGTCATGTGCCACCATGACGTAATGTCCTGCCACAGGCAAAAGAGCAGCAGGCCAACTGAACGTGGACTGAAACCTCCAAAATGTAAACCAAAATAAACTTATCTACTTTTTAAATTGATTATCTCTGATATTTTGTTGCAGTGATAGAAAGCTAACGAATGCACTGGGTTTGCCCAAAGTACAATGATTCAAGCTAAACGAGTCTGTGAAGATTGTGCTGCGATTTCTGCATTGGCTGTCCCCGGTTTTCTTTCAAGAATCTCTTTTTATACAAAGAGACTTCTACTACTGTGCATTACCAAATTGGATGCTAAGATTTCTTTTTACAATTACTATCCTCCTTCCTCCCTTACCATACTGTAGAATTAGCAAATTCATCCCCGCCTGGGGGGATCTTTGATGTTTGTTCAAGAAGAAGTCTCTTCTGATCAGTTTCTACTGGGCTTAGTCCAGGAATATAGGATTAAAATGGGGCCCCACCCCAAGGAGCCCAGGTGTAAGAGGAAAAGTTGGTATGGCAAAAGCATGTGCAATCCGGAGAGATGAAACACATAATGGAATAAACACAATATTGGCAACACAAAGGAGACCAGAAAGAATGAATGCAGAGATACGATTCATGGAGAAGACACTGAGAGACACACAGAGGTCAGGAAAGGATAAGAACAAGGTTCAACACTTTTAAACAAAAGTCCAAGCTGAAATACGTAACTAAAGAAGTCAATAAGTACAGCGGTGTGGGTTTAATCTTCTTGGGGTTAAATTCAAGTGCCACTGGAAACACTACCTTTCTGTCTGGGTCTCAGTTTTCCTCAAGTAGGGAAACACTGCCAACCCTCAGGGGCGACCATGGGAATTAAATGAGATATTACAGACAGCATGCTAGCTAGAGCATCCGACACGAGGTGGACTCTCGATAGGGAAGAGTTTGGGGATTATGTGCTCCATTCCTCGCAGACTGCTGATACTAGATTGAGGAGAAAAATGAAAGGACAAAAATGGGAATAATTCAGGTTTGATAACAACTAGTTTTTGTCTACTTAAATAATTGTCAGAAGAAACAAAAGGCACTGTCACATTGCAAAAAATGACACATATGAAGGAATGTTCAATGGAAGTGCAAAACTGGGCTGAGCTGATAGCTGCACAGATACAACCACAGAGAAAGAGCAGAATCCAAAGCACAAAGCAGCTCTTAATCTAGTGTCTTTAAGGATGTCATTATGACACAATTAGTGCTTATCAGGGAATCTTACAGACTATTCAAGAAAGAAAAGGCAGCTGGAGGACAATCTTGAACAGAGGATGGCTGACATGAGTGGAGCCTGGTAGCCTAGGTCAGCAGAATCTACAGACTGGCTGGTAGCCACCCGGAGCCTCGCTGCAGCTTCTGTTGCAATTTGTGCAGCTAAGGAACCACAGCTGGTGACCAGGACGGGGCAGGGGCAAGTTGAACCTGCAAGACTGGAAAAAGAAGAGATGCCCCTGGAGCAGGTGGCTTCAGACCAGGGAGAGGACAGTGCATAGGCTGATGTAGATAACAGAAAGGTCAGGAAAGGACAGAGCGCAAGTCACACTGCTCTCACCCAGAAGATATTTTCCCGGATCACCTTAAATTCCTCTTGAGGCAACAGAGAACAGCTGCCTGTTGGACCTCAGAAAATCTGAACTAAACTGTCAGTCTCCCCTCAAAAAACGATATTCTATTTATAATGGTGGTACTTTCAGTTTCTAACTGTGGTACTCTCACTTCCCAACTCTGAGGGCTGCAGGCCTTCCTCTCACCGCTCAGCTCCTCAGTCCACAGTTCTCTGGTGACTATGTGCCAACACCCAGACCAGGCACAGCAGTTTTAAACAGCAGGGGCAGGGTGTTCCCAACTCTCCAGAAGCCATTTCCTGAGGGATGTAACCAAGTCAACAGCAAATATAATCATATCGCCTGCATAAGTTGTGGCACTCTAGTGGCACTGCAGAGGTGGGCCTCATTCAGGAAAGACTAGTTTAGCCTAAAAGAAGAACCCACATCTCAGCACTTCTGCCCCCCACACGTTGAGCTGCTTGTCCCATGCACGTGGGTGCCAGCTTCTGCTCACCCAAGTCTCCCAGGGACCTGATAGACATAGTAGCTTCTGCCTTGAGCAGGGCCAGTCCCAAGCCCAGAGCCCGGGAGTGCTTCCACCCCTGCACCAGGCATCAGCTGGATCTCAAAGTTCAGGCCAGGTGACACACCTGTCCCTCTGTCCTCCACATGGCCATGCTGAACTTCAACAAAGAAGAAAAGCACAATCCTATCACGTTCCTGGAAGAGAGATCCATGGTGACTATCAAACCCATTACGATTTCCATGGAAAGGGGTGGCAGTGGGTAGGGAGAGCATCCAACAGACTTTACAGAATGATGAAGTCTGAATCTAATGAGAAAAGGGAGAAGAGGCATGGGAATGGGGTCCAGGTAGAGGAAACAGCAGGTGCTGAGTGCAGGGATGTCTACCTTTCTGACTTCTCTGGGGGAATGGCAGGGACATCATGGTCAGATTCTGAGGTATGCATGTAGAACAGAGAATGGCATGGGGTGAGGCTTGAGGACTAGAACGGGAGTGTCATGATCACAATCTGCAGTCCACAGAGACTCTGGCTACAGTAACAAAACAGCAAAAGGATCTGGCTTGTAAGCAACCACTATGTGCACTAAAAGCTCTGAGTTAATTAAATGCATCATCATTAAAATCATCATTAAAAACACTAGTGCAGTGAAGCATGATGACTCGGTGAAATGAATGGCATTAAGGGCTCTTTTTTTTTTTGCTGGGTGCCCCACCGTCTGCCAGGTATTGGTTCAAGTTGGATCCAGGTTCAGGGACTATAGACAAATGCTCCACCCTCCTACAATTTAAGCTCCTAGAACAGATTAAATATTAATGAGTGTATGACAAATATTTAATTAAAAACTACAAAAGAATACCTGAGGTTTAGAGAGATGATTAACCCACCCAAGGTGACATTGCAAAGAGGCCGTGCAGCAGGGATAAGATGTCTTCTTGTGTCTAAGTGTCCTGCACTTCACCATTAATGCTGCAGATAATGGGAATCCAGGGAACGTTCTGTATCAGAGGATGGAACAGGGACCTGATTATCTTTGGAGTTTGCAAAGATTGCTCAAGTCACAGTGGAGAAGTATGGCAGATTGCTAACTATTGCAGAAGTTATGGAGCTGGGGAGGACAGGAAAACAGAAGATTTGTATTTGAGCTGAAGATAGCAATAAAAAAGAAGTTATGAAGCTGAGCAGGATTAATCACCAACTGCAATGTACAAACATAAGTGTAACCATTGCTCAAAGGCAAGAGGGATCAATTCAGGGTTATTATGTTCGATGAACTTTCCTCCTATTGTTTCAAATGTCTTGGTGCCTCAGTTTCCTATTCAGTATTATCATTTTTTAATCTGTGGGCATGTGACCTAGTTTTTAGCTAATGGAACCTAAGGGAAAACTCTTCTGAAGGGTTTTGAGAAAGATATCTCTCCCTGGTTAACAGAAGAGAGGCCCCCACATTACTATCTTTCTCCTTTAGAGCAGAGCGATGAGATCAGCCACTTGGAGACACTGTGGCCTTTCACCACCTGGTGGGAAGGACCCGCCAAAAAGAGCAGGTGGACAGGAAGCTAATGAGCAGTCAGACTCAGGATGACATTCTCAATCTGGTTTTCCATCAAAATCAGGCTTTTCAGCAAGAAACACTAATCATGGTCTACAATATAGACATTTACTAAGTATCATTCCTTAACGGGTGCTTTAAATGCATTACAAAATATGATTCTCACAGCAAAAGTCCACCATAAAGTATAATTCCATTTTGCAGATTAGGCAACCAAGATTCACAGAAGCAAAACCACTTCCCCAATGTCAAATGCATCAAATAAAACACTTCTTTCTTGATTAGGCACATTCTCTTGTGCCAAGAGTCATTGAGAACTATAAACTGCTCAGGGAACAGAGTGTTGTCTGCAAAGATGGTCCTGCCTTGCAGAATGATTGACAAACCTGAATCCTTACTCCAGAAGTGATAGTCCTCATGGGGTGTTCAGACAAAGCCGAGAGAGGCAGGAGTCAGGATGCTCCCTGCAAACCATCTCACAGGGAGGAGTCCGGACAGAAGAGATGCCAACCTGAAACTCTTTTATAAGAGCTGAAATTTATCTGATGGAAATTTAAAGCCAAACTAAATACAGCCTCCACACAGTCCTAGGACCACCATGGGTATGGTGGTCGGTCTCTCCACAAGATGGCACTCAGTTGCCTTGTCTTCTGCTTTTGTCTGTGATTTTATGCTGTCACAGAACAGGAGGGAAGAGCACAGCATGTGTCCCTGTTTATATCACTCCTCATCTTTCCAGTTTGACAGTTATGACTTTTATGCCTTTCCCTTGAGATCACAGGCAATATGTGGGGTCCTGAGAAGCTCTGGGACAGAGGGAGGCATGTGGCACTTACCTCAGCAGCTGCAGGGGGGATTCAACCAAGATGGCTGAGAACTGCTTTTCACAGTTTTTGTCTCTGGATGTCCTTCACATACTTTTGTCTGCTTTTAATGGGTTTTCTGTCCTCTCCCCTCTTCTCTTTTCTTCTCTTATTCTTATTTGACAGTTATGACTTTTATGCCTTTCTCTCCCTTCTTGTTCCCCCCTTCCCTTTCTCTCCCTGTACTTCTTCTAATCATCTGTTCCTTCCATGCTTTCTCTGTACTGCTGCCTCTAGTTTGTTGGCCCATAAAATAAATGTATATTAAATTAAGACTAAAGAAACATAAGGTGAAAGACTGAGACACTATCCTGTAACTGTGATGCATGACATTTAGTTGGTGGTCTCTGGGACATATATGGAGTTGGCTAGCAGAGGCTCTCCTGACTTTCTTATTACCTAGTCCTAGCAGCTCTCTTTTTTCCCCTCTTTAATGCTCACTATAGGCCAGTGGTACATATCCATGGTATATATGCTTGATATCATTTACTTGGATGATTGAATATTAAACTCTCTGATATAATTTTAATTATGCTCATTTTCCAGATATAGTGGCTGAGGCTTCACTCACCTCCTGTGGCATGGATAAGAAGAGGCAAAGTGTATTCTAACCTGATCCCTCTGGCTGGATTCGTCTTCCTGCTAACCAAATGCTGTTCTGCCTTTTTTTTCTAATCCATCGTCCATAGAAATGAACTGTAGGGAGCAGCTCAGGTTAAATGAGGAGTTATTAATATTATTTGCAACAGAAACTGGTTGTTTTGGTGCAAGTAATAACTCACTATTGAAGAAACCATAAAACTCTGCTTTGGAAACTACACATGCAACAAAATTCTTGTTAATTCCCCGCCAGGTTATTACCTGAAATGGAAACACAATATTTTCACAGCCATCTTCAGAACATACTCCAGCGGTTGTAGGAAGACCATGGATCATTTATAACCTGAGGTCATCCACTTGGGGGGGACGGCTCTGAAAAGCCCTCTAACAGTTTTATTAGCTGTGGATTGCTCTGATGCAGGAGCAATTTCAAGTGTGCGTTTCCAAAGCACAAAATATACCTTCAATGTCCTCAGTGGAGCCCTGTGTGAGCCCAGCTTTTCCAATTCCAGGTCTCCAGTAACGAGCTTGGAGTAATCCTGGTATTTAATAAGGCCCTGCCTTAGTTAATGGACCCAACACTATGCCTGTGGCCTCACAGGTTGAAATACCTTCTTCTCAAAAAGAGTTGAGAATAATCTGGCTGGTGATTTCCTAACCCGGGAGAGAGTCCAACTCACGTATTAAAAGCCCAGTGCTCTTTTAGCAAATAAATAAGCTCTCCTTGGTTTGATTATTCTGTTGCTTAGCTCACCAGGGAAAACAACCCTCCTCTTTCATCTTGGAGCATTCTCTCGGCTCACTCACTTTACCTTTGAGATCAGTGTTACGCTTTCTGTAACTTGCTAAGGTTCTGGAATTTTCAGAAAAGTAATCTTTCAGAACTGTTATGAGAAGAATAGGGATACTAAAATTCAGGATGCCCAGTTAAACTTAAGTTGCAGATACGTAATGAGTACTGGGGGAGACGGTGCTGGGGATTGAACCCATGGCCTCTTCCATGCTAAGCAAGCCCTCTACCACTGAGCTACAACAGGAAATAATTTCTTAGTATTTAGTATCTGGGATCTACCCAGATTATCTGTTGTTTATGTGAAATTCAAATTGAATTGGATGTCTTATATTTTTATTTGCTAAGTTTAGTAACTTTACACGAGAAGATCGCTTTTATTTTTTTTAATTTTTTAATTTTGGAGGGTACTGGGAATCAAACCAAGGGGTACTTAATCACTGATCCACATCTCTGGCCCTTTTTGTATATTTTATTTAGAGACAGGGTCTCACTGAGTTGCTTAGGGTCTTGCTAAGTTGCTGAGGTTGGCTTTGAACTCACAATCCTCCTGCCTCAGCCTCCCAAACTTCTGGGATTACAGATGTGCACCACTGTGCCTGGCTAAAAGATCCCTTTTACAAAGCATTGGGGCTCAGCTCTTTACATTGGCCATCTTTTTTTTTTTTTTTTGTGCTCATTAGAATGCTGAGAAAACTAAGGCCCAGAAAAGCCATCCATTTTTTAAGGTGATACAATCAGGAAGGACTAGGCCAAAAATTCAAATAGAAGTGGAATGCAGAGGAATACTTTTTCTATGACAAGAGTAATTCTAATCTCAGAAATCTGTAACTGACACCTTGTCTCTCCTTCCTATTCAGGATGCTGGGGAAGATCTAGTTTGAGAAGTAATTGGAGTTAGGCACAAGCCAGTGTTTCAGAGGAGACTCGGAGCCCAGCCTTACTCAGTGCCGCTGAAGTATTTATTTTTCTGAGCACAGCCAGGCAAGCATGCCTTTTCATTTCACTTGCATCTGCAATCACCTTTCTCTCACTGTATTTTAACTGCTGATATAGGACTTTGATTTACTCTCCTAAACTAAAGAATGAAGACATTTACATAAAACAACCTACTGCTGGATGTACAGGCACCTAATCTGCAGGAATTCTCAGGGAAATCCAACAAGACTTAAAATGCTGAAATAGAATTTTTTGATGGATATAAAAGGGAACAGGAATGTTTTAAATCTAAATGCATTTCTTCACTTATAGAAAGTGTGAGCTTGTCAGTCCTACAGGGATTCAAAAACCTCTGCCTTGAACATCTGCTCAACACAGGTAGAGGATCCTGGCTGCAGATTCAGAGTCTGCCACCTTCACTCTGGGCATGCAAAAAAAAGTCACTTCATTTTGAGGCCTCGATTTTCTTAAATATAAAATAGAGATGCTAAGGGCTCCTCTAGTCCCTTGCAGGACTGGGTAAGAGAGATACTGGGGATGGGATTATTATCACACTATATGAAAGTGACTCATCATCACTTTCATGCAAGAGTACTTTGCAAGGTTGAGATCTGTTGTGCAAAAGGATCCTGTGAAGGTGTCATTACTCACTGGAGTCCACAAAATAGTTCAGTGAGTTCTCCATAAGAGTTTTGGGGGAATACGGACTTTAAACTATGTTGGATCATTCTTCTTTGGCTCTTCTTCCCATGCCTCTCTCTTTTTTCTTAAATATTTCTTCCCCCACGAAGGCCTCCCTAATTCCTTCAGACAGAAAATGCCTTTTTTGAGCAACTACTTGGAAGTGGACATACTGTTCTAGAAACTGAAGCAAACATCCACCTCCAGGTCTGTGCTCTCTTGGAGCATGTATTCTGGGGGAGAGTGAGACATAGTACGCAAGCAAGTCCATCAAGTAACAAGATGACTACAGATAAACACATTAGCTGCAGAATCACGTTAAGAAAATAGGGCTACAAAAGAAAAAACAGGTCGACAAAAGGGGCTTATCTTGGGATGGTCTAGGAATGAACATGATGCATTTTTTATCTCTTACGGGAAAGTTTGCCAGTTTATCTGACTCTGGACTAAACTGCAAGTTTAAGAACACCAATTATTTCTTAATCTCCTGGGCCGCTCTCCTGCCAGCAATAGGCAACACCCAAGGCTGGACCAGATTTGGAAGAAGGTGCATCAGAATTCCCCAGGGTACGTGTAAGTTTCACACTTGCAAGGCATTTTCTAAACACTTGGTTTTTGTAGAACAAAATGAAACACTGCAAAAAAAAAAAAAAAAAAAAAAAGCATTACCAATAAAAGCTTTAACGAAATCACTGATAACAGGGAACAGATGTAAAGCAAGTGAGAAGCACCGAGAAGAACTACCCCTGTCACAGTTCCAGGGCTCTGTGAAAACAGTGCGGAGCATGGAGTTGTGAACTGGGACACTCCGCGGTTCAGATGTCCTCACCATGCTCCTCAGTCACTACAGTTAGCAAACTACCTGGGATCATGCATGAACGCCTTTCATGCTGGTCTGCAACTTCCTTCAGGACTGGCCCTCAATGGGTTTGTTCCAGCCATGCACTCTAACAACACAAAGCCTGGCAATAGATGTGCCCAAGAATAAACTTTTGTGAAAACAAGGAGTGGAGGCCACTATGTGGGATTAATCCACAGCTGCAACTTCCAAAAACCAATAAGGGCCCCAGACTTCCAGTTCATGTTGGGCAGTGACACTAGACACAGTTCTCTGGAGCCAGAGACCAGAATGCAGTCACCCTGGCTACCAGCTGCAGGTCTCTGGCCCAGCACCCTGACATTTTGCATTGCCTTTCCTGGTTTATTTTTAATCCTTAGCATATCACTATCTAACTAGGAGAGATTTTATTTATCTCTTTTGCTTTTTGTCTGTCTCCTCCACTAAGCACAAGGGTGAGGATTTCCATCTGCTTTATTCCTTACTGTGTCACTAGTGAGCCAAACAATACTTGGCACAAGGCTGGAACTCAATAAACACGAGCTCAAGGAATAAATGTGATCTCTGTGAATGCTTACTGAGACAGTGACAAGAGGCATCCTAAATGGGTTAAGACAAATACTGTGCAAATGTGGATCATAGCTGATTCCAACACTATGTATCCCACACACCCTGATACTCCAGCCAGAATAGTTTGGATAACTGATTCTCCTGAATCTCACTTTCCAGCCAAATTTCCTTCCTATCCCAGGTACTGGAGGCCATAAATTGGAGGTCTTGAGGCAGACATGAGCTCTAAATCCAGAAATATTCAATTGGATCCACATAGTACTATTTAGAAATGCTGAATCTGCCACTACCTAGAAGTCACTAGATTCCCCACAAAACTATGAACTTAGGGCAGTCTATCTTGAATACGAAATAAATAAAATGCATCACAGCTAGGCCTGAGGCCCACCGGCAGCCCTGTGCTGGGTCAGAGCTACAAGGCCTTGTACCCAGGCATGGTCTATTCTGTCAGTGCTGATTCTTGCTTGGCTGCTGAAGGCATCTGAGCTGGCGACCCCTGCTGGAAATGTACCAAAAAGCATGCAATGTGGAGAAAAAAAAATTAAAGATGCCCACTGGGATCCATTTCCGTTTTATATTCAAGCTATTCCTTAGAAGAATAATGTACTCATTTTTCTAGACCTTGTGTGGTAGCATATAACAATTGATAAAATATGGCCTGAAACAGCTATGGGCTTAATTCCCTATGGGTAGAGGAAGCTGAGAATGCCTCCTGCTGGAGGCAGGCCTGGACAGGAATTGCAGAGGCCATGTGCATCCGTGGGTTACAATGCCTCCCGACTTCAGAAGAGGAATCTGTTTGAGGAATACGGACAGCATGTAGGAACTGGTGAGATGCCAAAAAGCCCAGGATTGGAAGCTAGAAAGGAATGAAGGGAACCAAGCTCTAAGGATCATGTCAAGATGGTGCCAAAAAAATGGTTCCACTGGGACCACATCTTGGGACATTGGTGCTGCTACTGATGCCAGTTACTTGATCCATGAGCGGAGGTGCTACATAAACAATCCTTTGTCCTTGTGTCCTTTAACTACTCCCTCAAGATTCCAAACCCCAGGTGGGAACATTGAACCAAACCTGAGTTCAGGGCTAGGAGATATGGGCAAGGAGAAAAGGCCTCACTGTCTACCAAAACCATCTCCCTAGAACAGGAGCATGGTGCCCCCTAAATAAGATCTCTGGTTGCTGGGTGTCTTCCAAATACTTTGTAGGAATTCAAGTAGAGATGGAAGAAAAGAGCAGGAAAAGCGGTATCTTAGAGTGAAATAAAAACAGACAGATCTGCATTCCAATCTGGAATCATTTTGTACTTTTAGAAAATTAATGAACTTTCCTAATCTGCCGATTCCCAATCTTTAAATAGAAATAATACCATCTGCTTTCCAGGGTTGCTGTGAAAATTCAATTCAATCATTCATTCACTTTTGCAAACACATTATCAAACATCTAGTAAGTGTCAGGCTAATTCTGGGAACAAAAATCTGAAAAACACCTAAAATGCAATGGAGAACCAGAGCTCTGTGCTGAGAACAGATGTAGACAAGGGAGACTCAGGTCATCCCGTGAGAGGGTTAAGTTTCACATTTCCTTAACTGACTCTCTTATCTGCAACTTACATTTTTAGATTATTCAATGTTAAGTCCCTTCCTATAAACAGATTTTCTTAAGATAGATGTCACGTGGAAGGTAAAAAAGCAGAATGAACAAACAAACAAAAAGAAATATTCTAAGAAGTTACTATAATACTGAAAACAAGACAATAACAATTCTGAGAAGCAGCAAATCCCTGTGCTGGTAGAATTTACGTAGAGTGATCACAAGGAGAAAATGGCAAATCATATGAAATCCTCACCTTCATTTAATGTTTAGCATATGTACCTAACTCAGAGATAGCCAAACTACAATTAACATGAACATTAAAATAGATATAAAATTAAAATGGAGGAAGGGCAATTTAGTTAAGAGTTTCATAAAGGTTTTATGATTGTCAAAATGCTTTTCATGTATTTACCTTATTTTCTCCCAATAATCCTTTAGTTTCTATTTTGCAGAAAAAGAAAAAAAAATTAAAGCTTATGGAGGGAAAAACATTTAGCCTAACGTCATGGGGCAAGAAGTGGGGTTTACAGGGCCTGGAGAAATAGGCAGCCTCAATAGAAAGCACTAGATCATGTAACCAGGTTGAAGGAAGACAATCACCCCAAATGGATGAGGAACAACTCTGGTCTTTTCCAACCCAGTTAGGAATGAGGAACAACTCTGGTCTTTTCCAACCCAGTTAGGAAGTTCCTACCTTCTGTAATAACTGGAAAGTTACTGCATATCCCATTGAGCAGCTAGGAAGCTACTGTTCTCCTGCCACAAGTGTCTCACATAGGGTCCCTGGTTTATGTGCTGGCCCCAATACCCAATGCTTGAGCGCGGACCTTTGGCACAGGCTCCATTCTGTTATCCTCCTTCCAAACCCTAGCCACCACGGAGAAAACAGGACTCCATCCTCACAGTGGTTATGTGTCACCAAGGAAAGATGCTACAGTCCTGGAAAGGCAATGCGTACTATCAAGTGATTTCTACCAGCCAGTCCATCTTCTGGCCCCTTTCTAGTCACCACCAAATTTTAATTCAAGACAAGAAAAACTTCCATATGGCTTGTCCCTTCAGAGAATGCCTCGGAATTTTTCCAATAAGAAAAGTTCTTCTTTTGACAATAAAAGCAAAAGCCGCAACTATATTGTAGAATCCGAGTAATGCAAATCCTTTTCCTTTAACAAGGTGACAAAGCAGATGCACTGTGCAAGGGACTGTGGGCTCCATGCTAATCCTATCATTAGCAGAGTCAAGTGCCCCTGGCTTGTGGAAACTCCCGTTTGCAAGTTCAGGGCATCACTTTCTCACCAGCTCTCCCAGTAAATACCTTCTATCTTTAAGCTACAATGCATCTTATTATAGCCAGCAGCTTCATAGTGGACCCTGGAGTCCAGAAACAGCTCAAAAAGCTTTGTTCTATGCTGCTGTCCTAATTAAGTGCTGATTTAAGACTGCTTAGTCATGAAGTTGTCCATCCCTGTCAAAGTCTGCTGGAAGAGTTAGATGGGTAGTCAGTCGAAGCCTGGAAAGTCTCTGGTAGAAGGGATCTTTCCCTGACTAGGGCAGGAGAAAATCTTATATAAGGTAATGGTCCATTTCAATATACATTTTCTGCAATCTTGTGGTGGGGGTAACTAAGCACTGGAAATACAAAGGGAAGGCTAGTGCAGAGATTTGCAGCTGAAGCATTCGTCTCCTGGAATTTCAGTAGGTCAGGCTTATTCCAACTGCACCCACTGTTGCTGGGAAAGCAGAAAACAAGAATAATTCTAGAAACCAAAGGAAGCGCTTTTAAATGCAGGGAGGCAGAAGTTGGGTTATATCCCTCTCCTTTAAAAAAATTGAATATAAAATTCCTGCAATTAACCCTTGAGTGGAAATTGGTAATTGCATTTTAACAAAATGAGGGGATATTTGATTGCCAAGCGAGAACTAACCGCTAAAACTGAAGGATCTTGTCTGTATTCTGGCTGCAGCCGCCGCAGCAGCTGGCCAAACACCCAGTGCCCAAGCTCCTTGGGACTCAGCTGAAGACCAGCTCCCTGCGCTCTCTGCTGGACCAGGGTCTGGACGAGCAATCCAGTCCTGGCGCCGCGGGAAGACAGCTTGGTTTGCGAAAGAAGACGCGGCGCACTGCACTCTCTCCTTCGCCCCCTGGCCGCTCTCCCCGCTACTCTTTCAGGCTGCTCTAGATAGCAGGAGACTGCTTCTGGGAGCGCAGTCTGAAGACAGCGCTTTTGGAGTTGCGTCCCCAGGATCCCCCAAAAGCATCTTGGCGCAAGTTGTGGATAAAAATAGCCAGGGATAACGCTGAGGGAAGGGGAGGAGCGAGTCTCGCGCAAGGCGAGGCAAGGATAAGACTGGTTCTGCAAAGGATGGGGGTTAGGGAGGAAGGTGTGCAACTCTTGGCCCAAGAGAAGGCCCTAGGTGTGCCAAGAGGCTCTCTTGCCCTCTCGGTGGCATGAGTAAGACCCATAGCGCCGGCAAATAACTGCTGAGCCCAGCACAGCCCTATGACTATGGTGCCAGTGTCCTGGCTTGGGCTCCCACTTCTCCATCTCATCATCCGCCTGCGCTCCAGGTTCGGCCCTTTAAACCGGCCCTTGGAAAACTGGACAGGCTGTGCCAGAAGGGGGAGCAGCGCCTGGTCAGTCGCCCAGCCGGGAAAGCGCACCTGGAGAAGTGCGTTTCGGCGAGTTAGCTTCTGGTTCCGAGTAGGGGGCTAAGCGCTCCCACCGCGGGTTCGCTCCCCTTATCTCTCCCGCTCCCAACCTCCTCCACTATCCATGGTACCCGAAATAGAAACCGAGGTGGAAAAAAAAAGTAAAAAGTAAGCCGAAAAATCAAGATCCAGTTTTAATTGGCATTCCGAATGATAAGCTACTTACAGTCCGGGTTGTCGCTTCAATCTCTTTCCTCGCGAGCACCCCATCCCTCGGGAGATGCCCATCGCCTCACTACTCCAACCGACCGCAAAGATCAGCAAGACCAATCTTCCCCACCCAGGAGGCCGGGTTGGCTGTGTGACTTGCCGACGGCCGGCCTCCGGGTTCTCCGCCCCAGGTGGTACCCAGGCCTGGCTGAGCGCTGCGCTCCTGCCGCCGCACAGGGTCCTCCTAGAGAGAAGCCGCCGGCGCGTAGCAGCGCACAGGAGGGAACCTCCCGTATCTGCTATGGGGAAAAAAATCCAATTCGTAAAGAGTCAGAAACTCCAATTCCTGCCCTTGTAGACCAGTCCTCCGGACTTCTAGAGCTGAGGTGCTAGAGAAGGAGGTGAGGACGATGAGAAAGCCCTCTCTCTCCTCGTCTCCTTCCTGTCCATTCCACTTGCTTCAGCCTCGACTCACCTTGGGTTCTGCACTTGCTCCGAGTCCGCGCGCCAGGCGAGGGCACTTCGGCGCCGCTCCCTAGCCTGGAGGCCCCCGCCCCACGAGCGCTGCACTCACCTGAGCCGCTGCGATGTCCAGCCCGTCGGGCTCCCTAAATCGGCTCCCAGGCTGGGCCATGGGCAGCACCGCCGAGCACCCGCGGCGGGTGGAGTGAATTCCAGGACGCCCAGAGGAGGGCAGGGAAGGGGCTCCGGCACCCACAGAGAACCGGCGGTGGCTGCGGCTCGAGGCTGCCAGCCCGCGGAGGACCTTGCAGGCGGGCGTTTTGGTGCTCTATCCTGAGGAGGGGAGGAGCAGGAGGAGGAGCAGGAGCAGGAGGAGGGCCGGAGGAGGCTGGGCCCTGAGGGAGAGCGCGTTGGGCAGAGGAGGATCGCGAGCGCCCACTGCTGCCCGGCGCGCCCCGGTGCGGCCCGGAGTCACGCTTGCTGGATGCCCGGAGCAACTCTGCTCTGGGCAGCTCAGCAGGACCCGACTTGGCAGAAGCTTCAGCCGCCGGTCCTAGAGGAGTTGATCCCGCCTACCCCGTGTAGCGGCTCCTGGGGTTTCTATACAAGGTGAGAGACTAGTGCTTACTGGAGGGTGGGGCAGACTTCGCTGTCGCTGCAAACCTGGGATGTCCTGTCCACTCTCTCACCCCTGCTTGGTCCGAGCTTGGAACCCATCTGTTCCTCTACTTCCTGGCTCTGCATGGTCCCGCAAATATGTGCTCCTCCCACTGTGTTCGCACCACGTGTTCCCTTCCAGGCAGGTGACCCACCTTAGGCACCGGTGATCACTGCGCCGCCGGGGAAAGCAGGGGGAGCCATTCTCTCGGATTCGCACTGCAGCGGAGGTGGGACAGCAGCGAACGCCTGGGCCGGAAACCACTCAGGAGCCCACTTCAGGGTGCTCGGTGTCCCCAGTGAACACACCCTTGCTTTGGTTTCGCGTGCGAGTGTAGATGCCGACTGGCGAAGAGAGCACGGAGAACTCCGTTCTGCTTTTGCTAGTGTATTAAGATTGCAAATGTCAGCGCGGAAATTAAGCGAAGTCCCCTCCACTACCCTCTAGTTCGGAAGCTGAGAGGTTTTGTGTGAGAACCAACCCGCACACAGTAGTTCAATTTAAGATTTGGAGAGGCGTGGGTTTGAAATCTTGGAGAAACTGGCCTGCCTGCCTACCTGAGCCAAAGCAAGTCGTCCTCAAAAGCGGGTCAGCAAAAGTGGTAATTTTTTTTTTAAAGTCAAATGCACATCAAAACAATCTCTACATGAGCTTTCAATACCTCTTCCATATGTTAAGTATTCAAAGATAAGTATTTGGAAGGATTCAAACTTGCCTTTTACTTTTCTTTAATTGATGGTCTTCCAACTAAGGGATAGTTCCTGTAGGAAATTTCTACAGGGAATTGACCCTTTAATTCCGGCAAAGATTAGTCTCTGACCTTTTAGAAGGCAAAGCAACGCCCACTACAGTATTTTCTGGCTGGTAAAACCAGAAGTATCCAAGAGCATTGGATCAAGACTTCCTTTTGAAAAATAAATTTTTAGGAGTTTTAATGACCCTGGCTATATGAACTTTCAAAAAGTCACTTTAAAGCTGCACTTTGAAAAGCCTTAGCATTTAAATTTAACTTAGATGTTAAGGACTGCTGCTTTTCTCCTCTACTGTATGAAGCTGTGTCAAATCATGTATGAGGTTTTTCTGGTTAAATGCAAGTCTAAGATAAAGCCTTGCCAATCATGGTATCCTTATGTTTCTACCTGCAGCCAAGCACAGGGCAGATCATGAGTTCTCTAAAACAGGCAGAGGTTTTGATACTCAAAATTGTTATGATACCTTTTTCTGAAGGTTTCAAAGTGTTATGCTACCCGTAGTATGAATTTCACAATTCATTTGTGAGACATAAAGGGGGATAACAATGCTTCTATTTGCACCACGGAAGCCAAAGGCAGATTAACTGACCTACTTCATCACCTACCTTGGAAGAAACTAGATTCCCAGGCCCCAGCCCTGTGTATGTTAGTTGCTTCCATTTGCAGAAGTGACTCTGGGCCCATCTGACAAGTGACAAGAATTTGAGAACTGGCACTTTAGATATTCTCGTTTAAAAAAAAAAGCAAACATTCATCAATAATGTTCCTATGTTTAGGTGAGTGAACATATGAATGGACTATTTTGTTCTTATTTAGCATCATGTCTCTGTGCAAATGTTTACCACCTCCCTTAATCAGTCCTCCCTGAAGGCTCTGGACATGAATTACACTTCCTATCTAGGCACTCACGTGGCACAAGAGCTTAGCCCTGCTGTAACAACCAGCATTCTGTTGAAGGTATCTGCCTAGAGTCCTGTCCTTCCCAGAAGATTAGAAGTGCCTTGAGCATGGGGACCATGACATAATTCTCTCCCCCCAGACCCTTGTGTGGTGTCTGAAACTTACTTTGCTCTAAAGAAAAAAAATCTATAGATTTAATTTCCTTTCAAGTATGATGATTTAGTCTGGATATTCTCCCATTCCACACCGTGAGTGTAAGAATGGAGGTCCAAAGAAGAGTGGCTGTCCTTCTTAGTTGTGTGACCCAAGACAGTGTCATCAACTGAAAACGGGGAGTATGATTAGATGATCTCTACATTGCTAACATTTAAGCTATTAAACTATTGATTGAGGGGCTGGGGTTGTGGTTTAGTGGTAGAGCACCTGTCTGGCACGTGTGAGGCACTGGGTTCAATCCTTAGCCCCACATAAAAATAAATACATAAAATGAAGGTATTGTGTCCATCTACAACTAAAAAAAAAAACATTTAAAAATACTGACTGAGCATCTAGTATGTATCTAGCACTACTGCAGGCACTGAGGGAGAAATGGAAAGATAAGATGTCACCACTGCCCTAAGGAAGAATAATAAAATCTTGTCTGAAAGAGAGACAATGTTGACTCATGGGCCATCTTTGCAGAAATCCCCTTGGCACTGGTTAAGTTGTAAGCTGCATTTGCAGAAGGGGAATTTCAAAAGGAGTGAAGTAGAAACCAAAGGAAATGACCTATGCGTTTGGTCGATAATCAGCAATACCAGCAACTAAGATATAGCCAAGGCTCATGTGGAAAATGAGTTATGTAAGCTGCACTTTATGTTCTTAGAGCAATCTTCTTAGAGAGAAGCTAGGATTTATCCATTTGACAAATGGAAACTGAGGCTTACAGAAGTCAAGCAATTTATTCAGCATGACACATCAACAAAGAGTCTCCTTTAATCAATCTTAAAGAACATTTGTCCAGACTTCCTCAATTTTATAACTAAAAGAATTCTTTGAAGGACCAGAGGAAGATGTGGATGCCCTTCCACTAAAAAATAGACTCCTAGCCCAGTGATCCTTGGAATTGAATGGTTTGCTGTTGGTTTTGGCTACTATTTTCCCTCTCCTATGTAATGAGTGGTGGGTTCAAGAGAAGGAGAGGAAGGGAGAGAGGAAAAGAGTGAGCTTGCTTCTTCTGTGTAGGACCCACTCTTACTCCACCTGCCCAGACTCAGGGGCATTTTACCTGCAAGCCTTGTCTACTGGACTGCCCTACATACCTCTCCTCTCATAATGGCTGTTCAAATCTTTCAGGTTAATAGCATGAATATTAAAGAGTCCAATGGGATTCTTTACAAGCAGAGGAAATTGGGATCAGGTTAAAAATCCAATTTTAATAAACTTTCCAAGTCTTGATTTAGCTGGTTGTGCTAATGGCTCTTAGTGCTGAATCACCTTAAAAGTCAAATGTATTTTTAAAAGGTCCTTCTTGTATGGGAAGCTTGATGGATATTGCTTAATTGCGCATTGTGCATTCCTGTCTTCATAGAAAAAGATCATCTGTAAAACTGAAGAAAGCTGATAGGAAATGAAGCTACCCATAGAGCTGGTTGGGTAGAGGGGAGGGCGTTGGGTTTGCAAGATAATTTCCACTCGTTTTGACCAAAACAAAGAGAGCGTGATTATGCTGTGTGAAAACGGTATCCTCAAATAACTTCACTAATTTGATTGTGCTGAGGTCTAGAATTGTTTCTGTTTCTTTTGACTTGCTAATTAGCCAGAGCAGTCTGCCTGTGAGAGAGGAAATGAGGGTCAGAGCCTCAAAACATGGGGGATTGTGTGTCCTTCCAACTCAGCTCACCCTTCACATGCCCCTGAAGCAGTCCATCCCAGATCCCAGTTTACCTACAAACAGTCCACACATCTATCATCAATGGATTCTTATTATTGTTTTCTTTTTTTAAACATGGTTTCTGTTCTTTGAATAACAGATTTCCTCTTGTTGTGTGTGGTTACAGGGTTGAGTTATGACTTGTAGCACTTTGGCCTCTGTGGGTCTCATCTTTACATAATCCTATGATTTAGATATGATTTGCATGTCCCTCAAGGGCCCATGTGTCAATAACTCAGACCTCAGGGTGGCAGTAGTGAAAGGTGGTGGAAACTTTAGGAGGTAAGGCCTTGTGGGAGGTCTTTAGGTCATTGGAAGCATGCCCAACAGAGGGATTTAGGTGGTTCTCTTGTGGACCCTTGATAAATCTCTAGAAAGGGTGGTTATGAAAGGTACAATCCTGGCCCTGCCGACCCCTCTGCTTCCTGTTTCTAGATGTGATGGCTTGCTCCTGATTGTCATCCTGCCACTGCCATCTAACATGGGCGATGCTGCCAAGCCAGAGCCCTGGCAAGAACCTACCATTTAGACAGCCTCTTTACCTATAGAGTGGCCTGTCTCTAGTATTTTGTTAGAGTAACAAAAATCTGAGTAACACACACATGCACACCCACACAAATAAACACAATATTTAATAATTATATTGGCATAAAAATGAATTCTTGTTTGAATGTTTTCTTTTGCTTCAGAGCTTACTTATTTCTGATTTTAAATGAAACTATAATATTTTTAGAGGGCCTCAAAGCACCGTGACCCCTAGGCACTGAGCCTATGACTTTTAATGGCAAGCTTGGCTCTGTATAGATACTGACATCACAGAGCAGGACTGCTTAGTTGATTCAGGTAGAGGAAGTCTGTTAAGTACAATTTCATATAAATAGCTTATAGTCCATTTGTTGTGTTGGATAAACAACTCCAGACAACATATCGCTTTTATTTCTGATCTTCTGTCAAACTTTGCCTGGAATTACACGTTAGTGCAACAAAAAATGGCAATATTTAGGATGAAGTTGTTCCCTTTGTAAAATTATTAGATCCTCTTGAGTGCTGGAACACCTTTAGGGCAATGGAAAATTGTGGCACTCTTCTTGATCTTCGGTTTCCTGGGACCAAAGTTGGCTGATCCTCTGATGAGCAAGTTTTGATCTTCTTTTAAATCTTATTCAAAGATACTTACTCTCTACAGAGAAACAAAAACAAAAACAAATTTTTTTCCTCTGCTTGCAGCCTCATCAGGTCATTGAACCAACATTTACCTGGTACCTCCTTTATAGCAGCACCTGTGCTGGGCACATGGGTGGAGATTGGTGAGGAAGAAAGGAAAGCAGTCTCTCCTTAAGGAGCTCACAGATAAGCATGAACAGAAAAATAACAAATTGTCTCTGTTCTGTATATGCTGAGAAGGCTGAAGGAGACTTTGGAATGGGGGGTCTCTGAGCTTGTATCCTACCCTGAACACTTCTAGCAGCTCTCTCCGGCCTGGAGTCCCCAGTGATGTCATGTAGATGTGGCCATATTGTCTTGATATAGTGACAATGTTATTTCTTCCCTGCTTAGCTTTGTTTGGATTCCAGATTCTAAATAGAACCACAGCCATACAAACTAGAATTCTCTTTGCACAGACTTTTGGAACCCTTTTGAAACATTTGCATTGACACTTAGAAGATCTAGTACTTATATGTTTCCCTTTGTAGTAGTGATAACTATTTCATAGAAAGCTTTGAAGTTCAAGCAATTAGTTCATAATTGGGAAAAAGTGCCTAAAGTGATCAAGTTAGCATCTCACAATACATGTACAGTGGTATTTGTTGTAAACTAGTAAATATGACTTTTTTGTACAAATCAGGAGAGTCCATTAGAGGCCAGGTGAAATAATAGAGGTATAGACATACTACAGATCATGTCATTTATTGAGCCATTATGTGTAAAGTTCTGGATATAGTCTCCATTTATCCCATCTTACATACAAATATAAGATGACAACCTTCAAGTTGAAGGTTGTGTTTCAGCATGCAGCTAGCAGTTCTAAACTTAGAAGCAGGTCGAAGTTTAATGCTTCCATCCTCTCTTACCTTCACCTGTGCACATCATAAAAAGTAGAAAGAGGAATACACAATATATTATTAGTTCTTTAAATGAAGGGGAAAGGATTTGAGTCGTTCAGGCCTTCAAAATGTACTTACATTCTAGGAATGCAACTATCCTTAAGGTATTTAAACCTGATATTCATGATATTGTTATAATTGTGTTGAGTAAACTAATTGATGAAAAAAAAATGCTAGGCTTAAAAGCTCAGTTCTTGGTGTAACTGGTTTCTATATCAGCCTTTAACTGTGAAAGCTGTCAGGACCACGGTTCCTGACACACTTACTTTCACGGGCCCTCGACTTCATGGTGCTTCAGAACTTGGCTGTGCCCTTGATCATTCTTTCTCACAGCATCACTCAGTTCTCAAGCTCTGCCCAGGACTGGGGTAGACTCTGGACATAAACAAGAGAGCCAGTGACAGCACCCTCTCCCCGTGGAGCTAAGTGTCAGAGAGGTGCTGGTGGATTCTCTGGAGGGCAGGATGTTGTCACCAGCTCTTGTAATCCAGCGTGCGATCTGGCCGTGATATAGGGAATGCTTATCTCTCGTCTGCCTTAGTCTTTGCTCCATGAGCCGGGAAGAGGGTACCATTTAATGAGGCTGCTTGAAACTCCCTAATCTGACAAGCTCCCTTGATTCCTCTCTTTGCTGGTTCCTGTTGGTTACACTTGCCCACAGTCAGCATTCAAAGGCACTGGCTTGTTCTCTAATTCTGACCACAGTGTTGGCTATTTCCTGGGGTTCGTAAGAGTTCACTGTGCTCATCGTCTATGTCATTCAGGCTTTAGTTATACTTAGAAAGAGAACAGGAACTAAGTTCCCCCAGTAAAGACAATCAGCAGATACCACGAACCCCAAGACAGCAGGCTCCAGCACCAGGTGGCTGGGGATCAGATCCCACTTCTGCACCAAACATAATCTCACTTCCTTACTCTATAAAATGAGAAAAACAATACCACAGGATAGCCTTCTTATGTTATTTCCCATTAAGTGCCTGGCACACAGTATACACTGAATAATATGCATTGTTATTATAACAAATAATTAAATGAGATAATCTCTTCTTCCTTAGGTAAATAAAGTATAAATAAGTTCCTGATTCTCTCCTCAACATGCTAAGGAGCTCTGTGGTACATACAGACCCTTTAGGGGACCAGTTCTGTAAACAGACAGCAACTGTTCTGGAGGTTGTTGATGCTTGGAAATCACAGCGGACATGGAAAGTTCTCAAAGAGCAGGATTTTGGAGTCTTAAGTTTGACTCTCTGTCCTTCAAATCCATTCACATATTCTCTTTGGACCTCATTTCTTCTTTTATAAAATGAATACAGTTGTATTTATATATAATACAACATTTTCATATTCAGTTAAGATGGTTCATTTGAAGGCTATCAACAGAATATGGCATACGGTGGTTGGTGTATGTCCTTTGAATGACTGAATACAGGGAGCATTCCTTCTGCTACTGATGTGGATCAGTGCCTTTCACCAGAATTGATTTGTGAGTTTGCCTGTGTTCACCTGCAATGCAAGTAACTCTGAAAAGGCAGAGCAGGGAGAAGAGATCCTCTATGGGGGAAAAAAAAAGACAACCAGCCCATTTCCACTGGAAAAAATATTACAGGGTGCCCTTTCTAGCATAGAGCACATCATTTCCCTTCTAAGTTTGGCATCTCTCCTCTCCCAGCGGCAACACACAATTCACACTGGAGCATGAGAAAATCTCCCATGGTTCTCTTTCATCAGTTACCTCGATGTGGGCAGAATGGTGGCTCTTGAAGATGTGCACATCCTAATGCCCAGGATCTATGAGTATGTCACTTTACCTGTTATTATAGTTTGAACTATATGCCCCCCAAAATTCATTGGAAGTCACAACCCCAGAAACATAGAATGCACCTGAATTGGGAGATGGAGGCTTGACCGAGGTAGTCAAGGTAGGTAAGGACATTGGAGTTAGCCCTAAACCCACAGATCGCTGTAAAATGGGAAATTTTAAACATGGTGATAAAGACAGAGAGATGACAACCTGAAGACACAGGTCAACAATCTTTCAGCCAAGATAAAGGGCATAGAACAGATTTTCCCTAATGTACCTTGGAAGAAATCGACCCTGTTAATCCTTGATCTTGGACTTAAGGCTTCCAGAACGGAAATGATAAATTTCTGTTGTTTTAAATCACCTAGTCTCTGGTACTGTGTTTCAGCAGTCCTGGCAAACTACTATAACCCCATTAAGCACTTGATTGTCGCTTAGTGAAATAATACAGAATTTTAGGTCGTTCCTACAACTAAGCATATTGACTTCATAAACTGTATTTTTGCCCCAGTGCTGCAGTTCTACCCTTTTTGCATATGGAATGACTTTTCATTCTAATGTTAAATCTAGTGTATTTTTAAAGACCTTATAAATGGCAACTCCACTCAACACATGTATTCAAATCATGGTAATATTTCAAGTGAAGTGACAGAGTCTGAGTGTATTGGTGATATATTGCTGCATAACAAATGACCCCGAAAGTTTATGCTTAAAGCAAAACACATGCTTAAAGCAACCTGCAGTTACTGTGGGTCAGGAATTTAGGCATGGTTTGGCTGTGTCTTCTGATTTAAGCTGCGTTCAAGGTGTTAAACAGGACTGCAAAAGCTGGATAGGGAAGGATCTGCTTCCAAGTTCACTCATGTGGCTGCTGAGAGGATGAACTTGAGTGCAGGTGGTGGGACTTGGAGCCTGAGTTCCTGGCTGTCTATTCCAGAGAACTGCCTTGACTCCTTTTGAAGTGTCTTCTTCGTAGAGCAGGTCAAGGTCACAGCATGGCAATTTGCTTCACCAGAGTGAGCAGGTAACAGCAAAAGAGGACATCCAAGACAGATACAATAGTGTTTTTGTAAATTAGTGTCTGAAGTGATCTCTTGTCACATTTACCATTTTATGGTTGTTGGCAGCAAGACACTATGTCCAACCCACACTCCAGGGGAGGAGGTCACCAAAGAGCATGGATATTGGGATTTGGGGTCGCTGGTGGCTAGTGCAGCAGCTGCCAAACACTAGATCACTAGGCAGAATCCAAGAAGGAGCAGGCAAGCAGTGACACTGGCACCGTGTTGATCGCTTGGTCAGCAACAATTGAGAAGCCATCAATCACAAGATGTTCCCAATTTTATAAGCATTAAAATGAAGAAAAAATCTTAAGGTTAATGAAATGCAATATGTTATTTCTTTAAATCTTTGAAACAGCACTCCAAAATCATATTTTGTGACATTTTTTCCTTTGGACTTTCACATTAGCTTTTGTATTATATAAGAGAGAATGATATTATAATAGCAAACACAAGAAACAGCAACCGTAAATCAAATGTTGAGGTGCTTATCCATTAGCAATTCATTCAACCAGTCAGGAGATGGAATCTACTGTATTCTAGGAATGTATGCCAACCATTAAAATGTCAGTCATAGAGAAATAGGATGGCTTTACTGCAAGGGCCTGGGAGCTTGGCTTCCAGCTGTATGGACAGGAAAGGGAGCCCTCACAGCAGCCAGAGGATATGGGGCCTGAGTTCCAGGGAAGGAGCTTCAAATGGCAGAATTCTCCACTTGTCTTGAAGGAGGGCTGCACATGTATTGAAGAGTTAAGCTGAGTTTTTAAAAGTTTACTTTGCATTTATTCTATTAAAAAGTACTAATGATTTATTATAGCTAATTGGGAAAGTTACAGAAAATTAGAAAGAAGAAAAAGAAAAAGAATATTAATTTCACTACCCAAAGGCAATTCATAGATTAAGAATGAGTAAATAACAAGGAATAAATGAAAAAGGAAATTGAAATTGTTAGTTTGTTGTACCTGTGTACTTGTAAGTCTTTAACATTTAAAGTTGTTTATGCATATTTTTATTAAATGAAACATTTATTATAAATTTAGGCTCCCAATTCTTCCTTCTTTCCCTCCCTCCCTCCCTCCCTCCTTCCCTCCCTTCCTTCCTTCCTTCCTTCCTTCCTTCCTTCCTTCCTTCCTTCCTTCCTCCCTCCCTCCCTCCCTCCCCCTCTCCCTCCCTCTCTCTCTCTTTCTTTCTCTCCCTCTCTCTTTCTCTCTCCCCCTCTCCCCCCTCTTTCTCTTTCTGTATTGGAGATTGAACCCAGGACCATGCACATGGTGGTTAAGCACTGTACCAATGAACCAGATCCCCAGTCATTAAATTTCTTTTTTTTTTTTCTTTTTTGAGATGGGCATTCACCAAGTTTCTTAGGACCTTGCCAAGTTGCTGAGGCTAGTCTTGAACTTGTGATCGTCCTGCTTCAGCTGCCCGTGTAGCTGGAATGGCAGGCATGCGCTGCTGTGTCTGGCTAGATTTCCCATTTATTAGGAATAGATTAGGGACAGGGTTTTTTTCAGTTTTAAAAAATCACTTAGTATAGGACCTCAATGTTGCCTTTAGGAAGAAAGTAAATTGAAAATCCATTTGACCATGGAAATTTGAAGGAAGGTAAAATATTTTTGCTTTTCCTCTCTTCTTGATCAGAATTAAAGTGGGCTCAGGAGGTTCAGACAGGTTTCCTTGACCACCAAGGGCAGGATGAGGGACACTGTGCCACTCCAGGAGGCTGCCATGCCTCTCCCTCATCAAGACTCTCTCACTCCTTCCTGAATCACCAGTACCTTGACTTTTTAAGCTAGAGTTTAATTTTGCAAATGTTAGAACCTCATTCTGATGCCATCCCTCTAGCATCAGTCTTCTGGCTCGGCATTGTTTGTAAATTCATCCATGTTGCTGTATTTGGATGAAGCTCATTTTTCTTGGTGAACAGTACTGTACTGCATGAACACTATGACTATTCTTAGCAATCCTTATGTGGATGATATTTATTTCAAGTTTAAGACTTTCACAAATCATGCTTCCATGAATACTCTTGTATATATTTTTGGTGCAAATATTGATGTCTGGCGCACACCTACACGTGGGATCACTGCATCACAGGACTTGTCAGTATCCAATCCCAGTAGTTGAGGCGGGACCATTTTCCAGATGGGTTGGGCCAACTCAGACTTCACCAGTAATGTTCCTGAATTTCTTCTCAAAAACCTGTAGGTACCAGTCTGTTCAATTCTAGCCACTCTGCTGACTGCAGTGGGGGGGTCATTTTGGTTTTAACTTGGATTTGTTTGATGACCTAGGAGGCTGAATACTTTTCCTAGGCTTAATAGCTATCTGAAGATCTTCTTTTATGAAGAGCCTACTTGTAACTTTCACTCATTTTTATTGATTTGTATGCTCATATGTGATATTCTTAGGAGAATTATATTAGAAAATGCATGGTACATCTGAGAGGCATGTGTGGCACATACTCAGGGCCCAATGTTATGCTGACCAGTGGTGGTCACACTGCTGGTTTGCACACACAGAGCTCCCTCCACCTGGGCCTTCAACTTCCGTTCTTCAGATGGAGCCTTGAGTAGCAGCAGCTTCACCCATTGGTACCCATCATATTGACCCCAACACCAGCATTCAAGGCAATTACTGTTGTCATTTTATTATATCACAACACTTTTTAATCCAGGGAAATTATGTTGTTCCTCACAGCAATTCTCAAGGTGATAATTCCCAGGGAAACGTCCTTCTCATCTGCTCTGCGTGGTGCAGTTTGCATTTGGTGTGTTCCTTCCAAAAGTTTTACAAGAGTGGTTTTACACCAGGATAATAAAGAAACAAAACAAAACTACTTCCTGAACCCAGAAATAAATCGTATTAAAAATTAAAGCTTGCACAATGCGGGCCATCAGAGACTTCAGGCTCTGTGCTCATCTTTGCCTCATCCAGCTTCACCTGTTCACCAGCCATGTTCAAGAGAAAAGGGACAATTTTCCTTTCCTACCCTTCTGAAAATTGCTTTGGTCCTGATGTTCAGCAAATAAAAATTTCTTTTAAACAAACAAACTTTAATCAGCCTGATTTTTCTCCCTCCATCTGTGGAATGTTCATAAATAGATTAAATATATTCTGTTTGGGGGAGGGAAGTGTGAGAGAACCATAATTTATGCCTTTGCAACCACAAAATGACAGACAATCTTTCATTTATTATTCCTCATGGAGAACAGCTACTAATATCTTCCTTCTAGGGCCCTTAATTAAATTCAGCTTCTTCTATTTTTCTCTTGATTCACTCCCATTCCTTCCCAGATTAACCTAGCCCTTCAAAGTTGTAATTTCTCAACTGTTACATTTCATTTACATCATTTAAATTTCTGTAGATTTCTCCCCCTTGTAGAAGGTTGATTGTTTATTCCTTTCTCCTCTCTCCCAGGCAAGGCAGTGATCCCTCTTCCACCACAGCTAACTGATTTATAAATGTTCATATGAAGATGCAGTATTCTATGTAACCGATGTAATAGAGATTTTCAGGAGGGAGAATGATTGGTCTAAGGCTGTTGAGAATGATCCTCTCCATCTTCAAAGATTCTTCCAAGAGTTACCTCTTCCATGAAATCTTCTCTGATTCCCTCAGGAGAAAGGATTGTTTTGTGCTCTGCATTCCCACAGGACCCGTTCTGGTTAAGGATTAAAAGGCTCACTTTGTGACTTCAGCTGTGCCGTGAGCATCTGAACCAGCTCCAAGGGGAAGCTTTCAAAGGTGTGGCGAGTTCCCGCCAGCTCCCTTGCTCTTCTGCCCCAAGTTCCTTCAGTGCTGTCCCTGAAACCAGAAAGCACACGAAGTCACTGGCACTTTCAATCTTTTATAGAAGTCATTTTCTGGCTTGTCTTGTTCAAGAGGCATTCCTTGCACAAAGGGACTGCGTATTCTTTGTTGGGTTTCTGCATAGTTTGATGCTTGGTGTCAGTGAGAACCAACAGACACCATAGAATAAGGAAGGGTCTCTATGAGGACCCCTAATGAGAAGCATTGATTCTCTGCCCTGGCAGCTGTGTCTTTCGGAGCTGCTTTTCAGCCTAAGCAGAAATCTGATCCTTCATTCCTTCTTCTGTGGGTTTTAGTTCCACCCCTTGGGCTCACATGAAACCATCTAATTGCTTGTCCCTAGGACAGCCCTCCAGGGTTAAAGAATATAACCATCCACTTTAGCATTTTGTCTTTGCAGATTAAATATTCTCAGTCCTTCTCCATTCTGTTACCTCCCATGGCTTCACCCTCTTCATCTTCCTCAGGCATCTCCTTTGCAGGTGCTCTAATGCACCCATGGCCCCCCTCGCAACAAGAGATCTGCAAGGAGCGCCACCCCCCTCCACGTGTCATCACAAAAGCGCAAAGTGAGAAAGGGTCATCTCCTCCTTCCCTCCAAACAAATTCCACCGAGCGTCGCAGCCCACAGTCGCCTTTGCTATTCTCGGCAGCCACATCACACTGCTGACTCATGAAGTCCCCCAAGTCTCTGAGTCTTATCCACAAGCCTTCATTACCAAGCCCTGCCTCAACCTGTGTAATATATTTAGGGGACCCAAATTGTTGCGCCTTACACTTTCCCTTCTAGATTACTCATCTCATTTCTTCTAGTTCATGGATCCTGCCTATTTGGGAAAAGGAAGGTTTTAGTTTCTGGAACACAAATACAGCCAGGACCAAACAGAAAGGAAAAACAACCTGTCCCACTTACCGGGATGATGTGTGAGGCCCATTGTCTGACCCTGCACTTAACCTTGTGATGTAGCTCATTGCCGGTACTGTGGAGTCTTTGCTTAATTTTTCAAGGAAGCTAGAAGAGTAACATTGCTATCATGTAGTAGAGAGCTGCTCTATCGCTAGGTAGTTCCTGATCCCAGTCTCTTAGCAATCATGCCCTTGCATAATCTCTTCAGTTTGAGTATGGCGATACCTGTAATTTGCTTCTAACCAATCAAATATGGCATAGATACTGGGATATATGTGCTTCCACACACATAATTAGATTATGGGAGACTGTGACATTGTCTTGTTCAGAGACTTACCTTGCAAGGCCCCCAGGCTGTGAGCTGCCCTCTGGGGGAGGCCACTTGGCAGGAAACTGAGGGCAGCCTCTTGCTGACAGATAGCAATGCAGCTGAGGCCTTGGGTCTGATGGCTTTCAGGAAGTAAGGTGCTGCCAACCACCATGTGGGGCTGAAAAAGGATGATTTTGCAGTCAGGCCTTGACTTGAGGTACAGCCCTGGCCACCACCTTGTTTGCAGCTTTCAGATGAGACTTGGAAGCAAGGATTCTCTAAAACCCGAGCTTAGCTCCTTACCCACAGAAACTGATACACTAAGCATGTAGTGTTTTAAGCTGATAAGTTTGTTGTAAACCATTATCTTTCAAGATGTCTCTAATACACTACATAATCAGATGGTGGAAAACAAATTCAGTTGTAGGCCCATGACATCATGAAGCCAAAAGACACAAGCTTACTGTTTCCTCTAGGTGGGTCACATTGGCTTATAGAACCTTGATGAAGCCCACGCCCCACACTACCAAGATGTTAAAGGGGCACCAATTAATACCATTATTAGAGACTCTGTCTAGCATTTCCCTAGACTGGCTCTCTTCTCACCCTTCTCCTTATTTGGTTCTACTTATCATCTTTTTCTGCCTTTTGGATTGATTGGTTCTGTACCTGGGTGTAAGTGCTTGCTGCCTGTCCTCCTGGGCTCCTAACATTAACTCTCTTTTGAAATAGTTTCCTGGGTTTGATCCCTCCCATAGCACTGAGAAACATTTACATATTTCTTCTGTTCTATCTTTTGGTTCCAGCTCCCTGAGACGTTTTACCAAAGGAGAAGTATCTAATGTTCTAGGCTTCTCGAATGGTGAAAACCTCTAGCCAACATGGCAAACTTCAGCTCAATGAGATACTGACAATGTCAGCAAGGTCACCTGAAGCTATTTTGCTCCTCCCATTAGGGTCCTTTTTCTCTTCATTATCATCATATTGAAATTCTATGCATATGTTATGTATAAAGTGAGTACCAGGCTGAATCACTTGCATGCATGTGCTGATGGCTAGTTGGTGAATGATCTCAGGCCATGATTTGCAGATTCTGGGAAAGTGTTTAAGCCATGAGGCTAGTTTAAATTCTTCTTGACATTTCTGATGGCTCAGAGATGGACACTGGGGCCTGAGCAAGGAGCTGATGACTCAGCTTTTGTTTGTACCTCTCTGCTATTTTTATATGTACTGAGCTTGCCAGAAAAAGGTCTCCTGGATTCCCTTAGTCCTAATGTACTTTAAATGTCTTGTATCAAGAGGAAGAGAATCCAGGTGTTACACACCATGGCTTGTTCTTCAGAAGCAAAGGGATGTTTGAGCTTCAGAATGTGAGTGTTTCTCTTAGTTTGACCTTTTGAGGACATGCAATTTCTTAATATATTACAGCAGAGGCAAGACATATGGTAAGAACAACTTGACTTACACCAGTGGACAGTCCCAGAATATGGAAAAATCAGAAATGAGACTGAGATAATGTTAATACAAACCCTCAATTTCACTGTCAGAGAAATGGAAACTCAGAAAGGTTTAATGCTTGGACCAAATTTATGTGATTAATTAATGGCAGCATTCAGACTTGACTTCAGACAGGGGAGCCATGGTGTTCTTTGAAAGGCTGTAAAGAAATTGAAGCCCAGAGGGGAAAGTCAATCACTTTCAATTACTTAGAGAAGGGGTGAGTTTTTACACAGGAGGCTAGACCCAAGAGGGCAGGCACCAGATCCAAGGAGAATCATTCTCCATCTCCTCATCTAGCCCAGGAGGAGTCCAGATAATAGGTGTGGATAAAAATAGCATCTGCAAGTTAAGGGAGACCAGGACCTGGAGGACACAGAGTCAGGCACAATCTCTTCTCCCTGCAGTCCCATGTGGATATAGCAAGCCTCTTAGATGAAATTTTGATATTATGGGACTGTTTATTTCCTTGTTTCTCCTCTTCAGCATTTAGTAAAAGGCCTATTGATTTTCATTATTTTTAATTCCAGCCTTGCCTCAGCTGTACAGTGGGGAGTTAATGGAAAGGTCTTTTTGTCTGAGCTGGAGAATTTGAAGATTATTACCCTCTGAGGCCAGCAGGACGGGAACAGTGAGAACCAGGGAGGGATGCGAAGCGAAGGGGAATCTGAAATGAGGTCAAAGCTTCAGAGTCTGGTTTTTTCTTCCTCCAGAGAATTCTCTTTTTGGTGCTGTGTGGAGGGATTGGTAAGTTAAGTAGTAAGTTTTGTTAAGAATCCATTTAGGGCCCAGGTGAGAGATCCCCTTTATCATCAGATCTCCATGATTCGGCATCTATTCTCTTGACACTCTGTTCTATGGCTCATAACCCTTGAACTTGATGTATTTTTGCCTTTTCTTAGAGTTAGCTATGAACAGGCCTATCCTTCCCACCAGATTATAATGTTATTCAGTGCAAGGAATGTCTCTTTTTTAAAATTTTATACTAACCTTCTCCTTTAAAACCCATTTCAAGTGGTTAAAACTTATTGTAAGTTAGCAGTTGCTCAGGAATGATGTATTCTATTAGGAAGAAAAATAGCCACGCATAGAAGTTAGGCTGTGACCTCTGTAGTCAGTCTGTTTGAAACGTGACTCCTGTAAATTCTTACCCTCTGGCTTCTATCAAGATGCTTGACCTTTCTGCACCCAACTTCTTTAATTTGTAAAGCATGATGTTCGTTATGTCTACTTGTTGGGTTGGTGTGACTATTAAGACAGTTAATTCATGAAAGTATTTAGAACATTCCATCACTGGCACTTGGAAAGCCCCCCTGAGGGTCATTCTGAGCAGGGGGCTCTGTGGTCTTGATACAAAGTGCCAGGAGCTCAGACCTCGTTCTGTTGAGCAACACTTCCCCATCCCTGCCCACAAATCACTTCCAGCACAACTTCCCCATATCTCCTTTGCCCTCTGCTTAATGCGGGAACACATAACCAAAACTTCTTTTGCCTTAGTTTCCTTTACTTGATTCTATCACAGGTCTTCTAAGGATGAATTATGGCCACATCAGTGCTGTATGAGCATCTCTCTCTCCTTTGACCTCTAATTTTCTCTTTATTTAATCCCCAAAGAGTTAGGATTTGGAATGAATCACTGAATCTCCTCGTGGATAACATTCAAGATTCCGCATTTTATGTTCTGACAAAACCGTGAGAGGCTGGATAGCAACCTGGGTATCTGGTGGCTCATACTGTGCAATTCTGAATAGACCATCCTCTGTGCTGTTTTGAGGTGTCTGACTCGGGTGGGGTTTTCTGGCAAGAATCGATGAGTGGTAAATACCAAGCCCTGGTTTTCCATGTGCTGTACACCCCCTGACATTATATTCTTCTCTGTCAGCAATTCTTGAAGTGTGGTCCAGCATCAGCCCCTATAGCATCACCCAGGAACTTTTTAGAAATACAGATTCTCAGATTCCATCCAAGACCTACAGAAGTAGAAACTCTGTAGTGGGACCAACAATCTGTACTTCCCAAGCCTTCCAGGTCCTGCTGTCATGTGCAATCTTAAGAGCCATTCCTCCAGGTTCTGAAGCCAGTCTCCTGAGATGTACCACAGAGGGCTATGGAAATCCCTCACGTGACATAAGGAATGTGTGATGGTGTTTCTCTACCTTCCATGATGACAAGACTCGCATGAAAGTACTCATCTGTATTCTTTTCAGGTTCGACCCTTGACCCTCTGAATTAGAATCTCCAGGGACAGAACTTGAGAAGATGAAATTTTTTAACCAGAGTTTCAAGTGAATTTTATCAGCGAGGAAACTTGATGATGGGAGAGGTGGTTTGGTGCCACGGTGGCCTTTTTTTTTCTACCTAACATGTTAAAGGTGAGTATTTCAGGATCAGAATCCATCAGGATAAATTATGACCAAACTGCTCATTTTTGTCCCACAAGTAGACAACACAAAGCTCTGTAAGACTCAAGAACTGCGTAAGATGTCTCTGCCCATCTCCCCTTGCAGTTGCAGGCACACGAGCACAGTGCGAACTCCGTCCCATGCCTGTCCTTCTCTGGTCTCTGTACGATGCTCAAGTGGATCAACTTCGGTCCTAGTGTGCCAGCCACTCTTAGCAGCCTTCTTTCTGCTCCTTACTCCCCGCCCCCCAGCAGTGTCATGTGTTCACCTGATCTTTCTGTCACTCCTTCATTCCATTCATGCTCCATGTCTCTACGTTCTCCCCCAGATAAGTAGTCCTGGTCTGGCATAGATTTTACACATGGAGTGCTTTCTCATTGTTCTCAAGGTCAAGGCTAAATTTCTAAATGTGGCCTGGTCCTCCCCATCTGACTCAGGCACAGGCTTCTTTAGGAGCCATAAAAAGCTGACTCAGGCAAACTGCAAACTTACATAGAAATGAGAGACTGTTCAAAGTGTTGGTAGGACCCATGGAAGGAACCAGGCAAGAGGACCAAACAGAAATGGTTATCGCCCAGGAGAGCTAACCCTCAAAGAGCGCAGCAGAGACCACGGCAGAGGCCTGGGCTGACATTAGTGACGATAGTGACCTCTGCTCCCACATCATTGTGCCAGCCTTTCATGACCAAACCCACACTTGGTTGTCTACTTGCTGAGCCCCATCCATGGACCAGTTTCCTTTGACCAAAGAATGGCAAGAAGAATTGTGGGTGCTTTCCTTCTCTGGTAAGAGGCAGTGGCTCCTGAAAAGAGCTTCCCAACTCTTCGGAATAACAAGGAGATAGGGATAATAGAAGCCCAGGGTTGGTTGTTAGAGAACCTGAAATTGTGCAGCACCTGTTGGGCCGATGACTCAGCCATTACAAGCTCAAGTGTTTGGAGAAAAGTATTAGTTCCACAGACTTACGGGCTTTTTTGAATATAATATATCAAATGCCCTCTTCTGTTCTCTCCTCTTTTCTCCCTTCTCCTCCCCTCCCCTCCTCTCCTTTCTATTTTCCCCTTTCTCTTCCTCTCTCCCTCCTCTCCTTTTCCTTTTCTGTCTCTATCTGACCTTTTACTCTCTCTCCTTTTACTAGCCATGATGTTTTGCTCAGTATTAGAAATGTTCTAGATGAACTGCAAAGAGGACATTGGAAAGTGGGATTTTGAATTTATGGGAGAGGAACTTGGAATGAGATGTGCTCATGAGAGTTGATGATTTAAAGCTGCCAGGAATTTGTAACATCAATGTGAGGGTTCTCTTCAGTGCATAGCATCCAGGTGTTCACCTAAAACAGGACCTTAGAGTGGGCTTGGGATGCAGCTCAGTAGTACAGCTTCTGCCTAGCATGCCTGAAGCCTGGGTCTGATCCACTCTACGACAAAAAACAAACAAAAATCCAAACAAATACTTTTGAGTTTGAGGGTATTTCCAACATTTAACATTTAATTCAGAAATTTTCCTAAAGATACTCCTCTGCATGAAAATAACCCCCCAAAATTGATGAGAAATTTAATACAGAAAAACACACATTTCAGCTTTGTGTATAACTGCCTTCTAATTGGAAGCTATCTACGTGAGATAACTATCTCCATGTATGCTCGCTTTACAGTACGAATGTTTTAGAAGCATTGAAATTTGGAAAATATTTGTTAAAATGTGAAGTGAAAAAAATATTTGTCTGTAAGATGTTGCATGAAACATAATTAAAATCATGGAAAAGTACAAAGAACAGAAACTTACAGAGTGAGAAAGAACAGGAGTTAGACACGTTATGACAGGGATTGCTTTTAGATGAGAGACTTCTTGGTGAATGATTTAAAAATAGTTCTCTTTTCAAACGTTGACATTTCTTTAATTTCCAAAAATTTCACATTAGGCATGGTGTTTAAGAATACTGATCGGTCTGAAAGCTTACTACTATCTGGTTTGATCATTGTGATTATTACTATTGTTATCCTAATTGCTGGGTAATGTCACCTCTCTGTGGCTTTGATTTCCACTGTCCTCATGACTACAGCTGTCTTCACATGTGCTTCCTTGCCATTAGAGAGTATCTTCAGTGATATATTTGTTACAACTTTTCTCTAATTTTAAATGAGTTGGCTTCTGTTTGCTGATTCCAGTAAATGATTTCTAAGCTTACGTTTTGTTTTTCTTTAATTAACTAGGTCAAAGCTAGATATCCAAGATAAGTATAAATAGAATTTAAATTAATGATAGCAAAAGAAAACTGTTTTAAGAAGTCAACAGCATAGCAGTTCTAGAACAGTGCTTTTCAAAAATTAGTGCACAAATAAATTACCTGAGAATCTTGTAAAAGCTGTATATTCTGAGTAGACAGGCAGTAGTGGGAGCCTGAGAATCTGCATTTCTAATCTGACCCTGGGTGGTATCCAGGCTGTGATTTATGCATTCATTTTGAATAATAAGAGTCTTAAAGACCCTGGTACAAAACCCTTTTAATAACCCCAAAGCTGCCCAACACTGATGCAATACTTTCTTCTTTTGGAATTAATAAATACATCAAACATTTACACCTCTTCCTTAGTGCACGACGCATGGGGCTAGAATTTGACTACATAACCAGAGAGTCTTGAAACAAATATCTGTCCAAAATTATGCTGTCTTGTTTAATTTTTCTGGTAAAGAACATAAAGGATGTTTCCATTTAACATACTCCAGGGAGGGAATAATGATATTTGCTCATCATCAAAACAATTGTTTTTGCCTCCAAAATATTTGATGAAGTCAGTAGTCACAGTCACAGAGTGTGTAGGCCCTGTCTGGGCAGCCTAGGACCCTACTTACAAAGCCTCACAAAGAGAAGACACAAGAAATAATGTGGGTTCAGTAATCCTCCTTTTTCAGTTGGGATATGCTCCAAGGCCACAGGGGATATTCAAAACTAAGCATAGTTCTAAACTCTACTGTGAATTTTTCCTATACATGCCTGTCTATGATGAAGTTTAACTTATAAATTAGGCCTTGCAAGATATTAATAAATAAGATAATATTCATAGCTGTATATTGTAATAATGGTTATGTGAATGCTTTTTCTCTGTTTCTCTTTCAAAGTATCTTACTGAACTGTATTCACCCTTCCTGTGACAGGAGACATATAATCCCTACATAATGAAAGAAAGCAAGGTAAATGAAGTACATTACTGCTGAAGGGTCACTTGAACACAAGTAACTATAATACTGCAAGTCAGTGTGATGATTGAAAAAGCTACTTTGTGACCAAAGGTGGGTAGTGTATACAGCATGGATGCACTGGACAAGTCCATGAGTCATACGTATGGTGGGATAAAGCAGTGTGAATCAATCAAAAAGGCATCTTTCGTTATGTTATGTTAGACATTATGGAAAAGGAGAAGTACAGGCACGAAAGAGTCACAGTTGTTGCCAGAGATTCAGGGTCTGGGTGGGCAGAGTATGACCGTGGTTGTTGTGTACTAAAGGAGTTGCTCTGCATCCTAAATGTGGCTGTTTTGGCCCTCTTCTTGGTATTTATCAAATCTCCTAAAACAAGAGATCAAAAAGTATACTTAAATATATGCAAATTCAAGGGAAATATATAAAAATTATTTGTTATTTGCAACATATGCTTTCCACTCTTGGGCCACACCAAGAGTCAGCTTAAACAAAGCTAAATCTAGTGAATGATGTCGGAAGATGGCAGTCATGACAGTTTATCCCCTTATCCCTCACCCCTTCCAACCTCGGTGTTGTGGCCTCGTGCAGACTGCTCTCTGTTTTCATTCTCCCCCTTTGACCATGTAGCCTTTCCTGGGCTGTGTTCTCCTCCTCCTGGGAGAGGCACAGCCTGGGAAACACAAGAGGGATTGGGGGCATGAGCATTTGCATACTGTAATTAAACTGCTGTATCGTGGGCCTTCTTTCTTTGGTTATGTTAGAATGGGAACAAAGATGCACCTCTGATTCAGAGTTTGGAGTGTTATTCCTGGGAACTGGAATGAATAGCACCATCCAGGAGGGCTTGCGTGACTCACCACCTTAAGGCAGCTATGTGATATCCTGTTGAAGGGCAAATCTCCTGGCACCACAGTCATTCATGGGCTGGACTTATCTCAGGTAAGAGAGGCCTTTCTGTTTGGATCTTTTCTTGTGCAGAGAAAGATGAGAGCTTGGCCCATGGGTGAATGGCTGCTTCTTGTCCATGGAGTTCATTTTCATATCTGAAATATGGCATGAGCTGGTGGCTGGAGCACTGAATTGGAGATCTGAGCTAGACAGACTGTACCAGGGCTTCTCTGCCTCCACCTAGGTGACTGCATTACAGGTCACTCCCTAGTTAGCTCGCCATTGCCATAGTAGGCAATTTGTAATAAAACTTCAGACATATTTCCATGGTTTCAGTTAATAAAGTACTTTCACACAGTTTAATTTCAAAGCTTCAGGTTCAGAAAGGAAAAGAAAGGCTGAGAGAGGATTTATTTTTCTGTAGGACTACAAGAGTTCCCAGCTTCCTTACCCTTTCTTCCATAACAATTCTGTGAAGATCCTTCAGCTAACAAAGCAGTTTGATTATGGACTCCCCACCTCCCCTTTGGAAGTGTCGAGAAAGGAACCCAGGACCTTATACCATGGCTACGCTCCCAGCTCTTCTTTTTCACTTTCAAATCCTTGAACTTCAGACCTGGCCTTTTCTTTTTTTAGCTTAAAAAATATATATTACAGATGAATTGAGCAGAGTCCAGTGAGGTGAAAAGAGCAGGTTAAGGTCACCTAGCCTGCAAATTCCATCCTTAGTAAATTAGGACTTAAGCTTGTAAAGTACAACTTTATAGGATTTGACTCTGTTGCTGTTGCATCATGTATACAAGCGGCCAAATTACTTTGTGGACATACTGACAGTTGGGGGAGAATAAACAGAGGCACTTTATGAGGTGCTTTGGATTCTTTAGGGTCAGTGAAGTGATTACAAAGCCACATTGTTCAATGAGACATAAAAATAAAACAAAAATAAAAGGAGTCAACTGCATTTGCAGTTGTGGTTGAAAAATCCATGTTAGCCATGTTGAAGTGAAAGAATTAAAATAACTGATTAATCTTAAAACTGAATTAGAAATGCAGTTGTGAACCTTATGACCTTGAATAGAAATACATGCTTTCATTTCTATTCCCAGAACAGTCCAGCAGTAGTATCCTCTGCTCCAGTGCTATGCACACCAACCAGCCATGGCTTATTCTTCAATACCAGTTAGTTCTCGAGCTGAAGAGAATCAAGACTCCTTGCAGATCAATGGATGACATGGCTTGGGATGGAGAAAACTTGGGTGGAGTTTGAGCTACAGTTGCTGCCGAAAGACAAAGAAGCTCTGAAAATGTCTACAGCCATTCTGAAAGAATCAGGAGATGGCTTTAGAAGACCCACTGGACAAATTGCAATAATTTGAGCATCAAAAAAGAATATGCTCTAAAATTAATTGAAATGAATTAAGTCTATAGCAAAGCCAGGCATCGAAAGAGGAAATTAGCTCATTAAAATGTATAAGATGGCAATTATAATACTAAAGAAGGGTAAATGCGATTTTTAAATTAACTCACAATAGAGAGGGGCTATGGACATACATGACGTTCTGCTTTTCCAAGAACATGTTTGCATGGAGAGCATGTTGGTCAGTTCAAGAGGCAGCAGATGGGAACTGGGTAGACAGAGTGTGAGTGGGTTGCTACATGATAGACAGATCAAAATTCAGAAGGAAAGGTTGACAGCTCAACTCTGTCTCTTATCTGTTAGAAAATAAAACCTCTGGAAGATTCACCCAGTGTATTGAGATGCAGAATTTTATAATGAGTTAGAGTGTAAATTGAGGCTAAACATCCTGCAAGTCACTTGTGTGTTTTTAAGGTGTTTAAGGCACCTAAGAGAACACCGCATATTAAGTTTGGGCTTTTATTGAGATGTGTGGGGAATTTGACGAGGGTTTATAATTAACCTTTAAATGTGTTAAAGAATTTGTGAAATTGACCTATTGATGTGTTAATTGTGTAAGTTTTCGTTGAAACAAAGAATTTTCACTTAATATACTTATGCGTATAATGCCTTTGAGTGTCAAAGAAAGCACAAGCAGTAAATTTGATTTCCTGTGCACACACAGTCTTCTTCAGAACTGAAGTCCTTCCAAGATTCCAGAGGCGGATTGGGGCAGGAACTAAGTGAGAGGGCAGCGCTCTCAGTGCAGAGAGGGGCTTCTCATGCACTCAGGGCCCTCGCCTTGGGCCCTTCCCTTCTCATCCTGCAGGACCCTACTATTCATCCCAGGGTCAAGCAGGGAGGCTGTGTCACCGAAGTTGTGTCCCTCCTGCTTTGCTCTAGTGGGAGAAGACTTCTGCTAGCCTAGCAGTGACAGTGCTTCTGCAGCAGGTGGGAAGGGGGATGAGGACTCGCCCCCACAGAGGCCTGCCTTACAGCCGTCCTTGGACACACTGGTCCTCATTGCCACACTCATGTTCCAGGCTTCCTTTCTGTCATGGACTCCTTCCACCCTTCCTCAGAGATGAGCAGATCCAGCAAGCACGACAGTAGAGTCAGTTGATTTTAAAACATAAGCAGTGAGGAAGAACACTGGAAGGCATTTGGTCAATTCTTCCCTCCTCTGCATGTGGACGGCATGAAAGGACTTCCCACTTGATGATTTGGTCAATACTATCTCCTTACAATAATGATAAACAACAATAAAACTGAATGTTCACTTGGTGAATCTAATCTGAGGACTTCTGAGAGATTCAACCAGTTGAAGATCCAAAATATTTCGAAAAAGAAGTTGCCTCGGCATTGACCATATACAGACATTTTTATTCCCTAAACAACACAGTAGAATAGCTATTGGCATAGCATAATATTTACAGTGAGTTAGGTATCATCAGCAATCTAGAGATGATGTGAAGCATGGGCATAGAGGCGCACAGGGTATATGCCATTTCATGGCAGGGACTGCTCACCCATGTGTCTTGCCAGCCCCAAAAGGTCCTAGAACCATTTCAGCCCAGATACTGAGAAATGACTATATGTCCTTTTTCCTCAGCCAAGCAGGGAAGAAAAGAAATTTGGGATATTAATATAAGCTGTGAGCTGTAAAAATTGTGTAGGCATTTCTTAATTTCCTTTATGACTATGAAAATAAATATTCTATCTTTATAGAAAGGAAACAACCCATAGACATCATAAAAGAATGCTGATAGACCATTTTTCTTTTAAAAGAAAGAAATAAATGATAACATTTTATTCTCATGACAGAGAAAGGCAATACCCAACTATAGAATATATCAAATTAGTATAATTTCATTGGAGCATCAAGTTTACAAGCTTTTAGTTTTTTAACTGCTTTTTATGGTTTTCGGTAATTTCACCATTGTCATTATTTTAAAAGTAAATGTACATGGCACTTTCTGCAGGGTCTGAACAGAAAAAGTGGCATTGTTTGGGAGAAAGAGAAAGGGTGAGAGGCAGGGAGGGAGGAAGAGAGAGAGAAAGGGCGATATTACTGCATGGGAGGGGAGAGGGAATGTAGGAAGGAAGGACAGTATGAAACTGTTCCAAGGAGACAGGAGCTGGGGACGCTATCAGAGACAATATCCACTTTCTTTGCAGGAGGAAGAGCATGTTTAAAAGTATGTTGAGGGGCTGAGGTTGTGGCTCAGTGGCAGAGCGCTTGCCTCTCAAGTGTGAGGCACTGGGTTCGATCCTCAGCACCACATAAAAATAAACAAAATAAAGACACTGTGTCCATCTATAACTAAAATATATATTTAAAAAAGTGTGTTGGGCCTGCTGGGTAATTCTAGAGCCTGGTCCCCATGCCCTCCTGGAGTTGCTGGGGCAGCTGCTGCCATCCTCTGGACTCCTCTCCTGCCCAGCCTTCACCAGGTGGCATGCAGGCTGTCAATCTGGTGGACTCCAGGAGCATGTCTTCAGGCCACCTTTCCTGCACAGACGTGTAATGCCCAGGACAGATTGGGGCATCCTAGGTTGGCCTTTTCAAAGGACCCTCAGGCCTTTGAGGACATTCTGTCTTCTGTGACTTACACCAGTGGCTCTCTCATTCTTGGGGCCTTGGGACTCAGAATTCAAATGAGCTATACACCACCAGCTTCCCTGAGTCTCTAGCTTGTGACTGGCAAGTCATGGATTCAGCCTCTGTAACCCTGTAGACCAATGTATACGGCACCCCTTTACACACACACACACACATACACACACACACATGCTCACACATGCTCACTCTTATCTCCCAATGGGCCATTGGTTCTGCTTCCTGGAGCATACTGACCACTACGGCTCATCTCCTTTCCTTGGAGACTGATTTTGTCTCCTCTGTGTTCCCCAGTACAGCTGGGAGCAACTTGAACATTGTAATTATCATTTTTCATTAGAAGGAAATGTTCTCATCCATGACTTTGGTCCAGGCTCATACTCAATCTTTTAGGCAAGACATGGGTAAGTGTTACTTGATATTTCTTTACAGGAAGTCACTGAGCCAGAAGAGATGGGGGTCCCCAAAGGAGTTTCTGGAGAGGAAGGTGAGGCCCAGGAAGGCAAAACTGGAAGCTCAAGGAGCTCCCTGGAGCCAGGGGCAAAGCCCTAAGTAGATGCCAGTTTTCCTGACTCCCTCAGTGTCAGGGTTTAGACAGCAGCAAGCCAGAGGGGTCAAGAGGAGAAAATGGAGACAGGCCAGAATCTTAGCTGTCAGCATTCATTTTATTGTTTCTTATCCCTTAGGTTAAATCATCGGGTCTTTATATTCACTGTGCTCAGTGTAGCCAGACAGACCACTGCACACCCCAGAGTAGAAACTGAAATACTACCCAAGGCTAGGACTTTGTTCCTCCTCTTCCACTTAATTACCTTTGTGAATTTAGGCAATGATTTTCCCTCTCTGAGCCTGTGTTCCTTTAATAAACAAAATGAAGGTGTCAAAACAGATCTTCAAACTTTTCCCCAGCAGCAAGATCTACTTCTCAGGTGAAATGCAACCGAGGGCTGCAATATGTGGTGTGAGAACAAGCAAGCAGCTGGGATTAGCATCCCCTACCCAGCACAGGGCAGAGAGAGGGACCCACGGGACACTGAACTTCCAGGCGAGTCCCTCTCCTTGGAGCAACCCCAGCCCCTTCTAGATTCCAGAGGCTTCTCCAAAAGGAACATGGAAAGCTCTAAGTATTGTACCTTCAATACTTACTCACATTCCCTAAGACCACCCAACCCAATGGGATGGTGGAGGAGAGCCCCAGAGTAAAAGCAAAGTGCATGGTTTTGTTACTGTGAGGTTGTCTGTCTTTGGAACAGCCAGAGGACTCCTGTTGCTCCTGGCTTTGCAGGGCATCTGTTTGCAAGAGCAGAACCCATGGTACAGGTTTGGGAAGAGGGCTTTGTGTTCTCCTGTGGGAAGAAGAAAATGAAAAAGGACATCTTAGTGACTTTCCTTAACAAGGCATTTCCTCTAATCAAGACCCAAACACAGCAACCTCCATGGCTGTGGTTAGTCACCAGGCAGCTGTCCTTAGATTTTTCTCACCACCATATCAGTCAAGGAAAGGCTTGCTGGAGCTTGCTCACTTGCTCTGAGGGCCTGGCAGAATGACAGAACCACTAACCTGCTAGAATGGCTCATCTCACTGGGCTGCTAGGAATTGCAGAAGGGAATCCAATCCATTTACTCATGGGCGAGGCAGAGATTCATTCAGGAATAGCATGGAATATGCACAACATAGAACACAAATGATATATATTTTTCCAGATTCACCAGTTAGTGGGTTCTCTGGGTGCTGGGCCTCTCAAACTTAGGGATGAGTAGATTCCATATGTTATTCCTTCTCTGAAAAATAAGGCAATAATCCCATTCCCTCTGAGAAGCATCCTAACTCACCTTGTCTGCATCTGTTGATCTCACTATGTGCTATCATAGCAGTTACGCACAGCAGTGCCAGTCACATGCACTGCAGTGAAAGTTCTGGAGGGCAGGGCCTGGAAATCTAGTTCAAGAAGAGCTTAGCCCAACAAGTGCCAGCTAGCGGGTGTTCAATAACACTGGCTAGAAGAGCACGGCAGTCTTGCCACCCTGCACCAGGGGACCCAGTTGTTGGTCTGTCTTCTTCCTCTACTCCTCTATGATGTGAACCCCTAAAGCTTGGAGCCTCACCTCTTTTTGCCTGGAACCTTCTTTTGGGGGAAGGAAGTGAGGCTGTTTTGAATTCAAATCCAGGCCCTACCATATCCTGTAGGCAGTTCATCCTCCTCTGCATTCCTTAAATCTGAACATTAAAAGGAAAACAGTGTCCATATTCAGAGCCATTAAAATATTTAGAAAGGACCCTGGAGACTTGCTTAGGACAACCCACAGCAGAGAATGGACACATAGGAATTGCCAGCTTTTGATAGAAACTTTGATTTATTTAAGCTAATGATCATTGAATTTCTGGGAAAATTCTCTCTTTGTTGGTCTGTCTGTCTCTCTCTCAAACTGTTTTATATATTTTCTCCAGATTTATAAATATTTAAAATTTTTTTTCTAGATCTGTATATCATTCTTTCTCTCTGCATAAAGATAGACAGAGGGGCTTGGATTATGGCGCAGTGGTAGCGTGCTCGCCTAGCATGCATAAGGCACTGGGTTCGATCCTCAGCACCACATAAAAATAAAATAAAGATATTCTGTCACCTACAAATAAAAAATAAACATTTAAAAAAAAAGATATATACATAGATAGATGTAGATAGGCACATACATATATATACATAGATAGCAATACGAATGTAAGCTTTAGATTCCAAAATTACTTTTTGTGTGTGGTACATACTAAGCACACGTTCTACTATTGAATTATATTACCAACGACATCACTAAAATTTATAGTTGCTCTTCTGAACCATTTGAAAAATGGGTTACTTAATCTTGCCCTTTCACCTGTTAACATTTCCATATGTAATCACTAAGGATAAGAATATTCTTTCAAAAAACCACAGGGCTATTGCATTTAAAAAATCTGACATTGAGAGAGTGCTTTCAGTATTTGTCAATTGTCCTGTGCAAGCACCACCCCTCTGGTATGGGATCTGCTTATATAGGGACCAGGTCTGTGTGGTCTCCTTTAATCTGAAGGGTTCCTCAGTCTGCCCCATTTCCAGGACACCGACATTGCTGAAGAATCCAGGCCCATTGTGGAATGTTCCTCAGCATGGTTTTGAGTCAGGCTTCTTGAGGAGGCTCAGGTTTGCTCCCTGGTGGGAGTACTCAAGCAGTAGTGCATGCTTCAACTGCATCAGCCCAGAAGCATGAGACATCCATCCGTTTTTTGCTGCTAATGTTAATTTTGATAACATTGGTAAAGTGTCTTCTGCCGTTAGCACTGCACAGCTGCAATTTTTTCCTTTTTCAACTAAGAAGAGATCTTGGGAAGACACTTATTGACCATAAAAGAATCTGTTTCCCATCCAATTTCCTCTGCTTTGGCACCCCTGATGCTTCTTTCCCAGCCTGTCCTCCATAAGCCCACTGTCCTCACTTTTATTGTAGGTGGACTTCCTGCTGTAAGGGAGGACAGTGGGCAAAGCTGTGCATCCAAGGACAGAGCCTGGTGAGCTGGACAGAGGTCGTGCTGGAGATGCAGGTTTGTGTGTTAACTCCAGAGCTATCTGAGAAAGGCTGGGACAAAGCCTGGACTCAAGCCAGGGAAATGAGGGGCCTTCAGCATGGGAGGAGTGGAGAGAAGATGTAATTGCAAGAAGCCCAGTGGTGTGGGAGAACCTGGCACAAGCAGCAGCAAAGGGGGTTCATGCTCCACTCGGAGCACTTTCTACATGCTTGACCAGAAAAGTCCTTGCATCTGTTCACCCAGAGAACTGTAAAGATCTTACTGATTGCACAGCCTTCCCTGTGTTTCATACCATATTGAAAGTGAAGTACCAAGCCCCTGCTCAGCATCATGTAAGTGCTCATTAAATACTCCCTTTCCATGCTTCCCTTCCCTTTGTGTTGTTGAGATATCACCATGGAAACTCACCTCTCTGCTTTTGCTGAGGCCCCTTTAAAATTTTTTGCAATTACTCTAAAAGCTTCATGTTTTTAATCTGAAATGAGAAATTCTAAAGGTAATAATCTACTCCATTTTCTATTAAAAGTCAATTAAATGCAGGGTCAAACCTGCTTCTGAACTCAACTGAGAGGTCTCAGATGCTTATATTTCAAAATTGTCTCATTATTTTTGGTAAATTAAATATAACACAACCAATTAATTATTTTCCCTGATGAAAATGATATCTTATATTACTATCACTAAAATATAAAAATACTAAGCCGCACTTTTAAATTTGGATACTAAGAACTGTTCGCCTTTAGCTTTGCTCGTTACTTCTCAGTCATCACTTCTAATCTGTCCACTGACTGGCTCTGTCACTGTTCTCTCCATTTCCCAGATGAAGATACTGAAATTCAGAGTGTCTCTGGAGCTGCCAAAACTCTAATTGCTGGAAAGTGGCAAGCCACTCAGAAAGTGTTCTCTGTCTCTAAAAGATGTCTACTTTGTACTCCAGGGAAGTACAAAGACATTACTTTCGATGAGATAAAATCCCCTGTTTTCCAGGTGCTTCTCAGCTTGGTTTAGCATAGAACCAATTGCAATCATCTATGTTCCTGAGGGAGGAATAGTGTTGTTCTCCAAATATTCCAAGTGTCCCCTTCACTTCCCAGTCTTTCTTGCACTTAGGCTGAGGTCAAGTGCCTTGTTCTGACCAAAGAATTATAAGCAAAATGACAAACGTTACTTCTGGCTGAGGCAATTTGCTTGTTTCCTTTTTGCTTGTGCCAAAGTGATTCCAGAATCAGCATGTTTAGGTGCCTATATGATGAGAGCACTTGGATTCCTGAGTCACTGGATGGAGACACATCCCAGGCAGGTGGCAATAGACTTTGTGGAAGAAATTAACTTCTGTCATGCTAAGCCAACATGATTATAATATTTGTTACTGCTGCACAACTTATCCCATCCTTACTAATACAATTGCAAATTGTTTCTGGTGACTTTATGTCATGGGAGGTGTAAAAGACTAATTATTTTGGGATTTAGGAAGGTAGGTGACTTCCCCTACTGCCATCAAAGTGAAAATAGAATGACATGGCCATAGAACTATTTTTAGGCACATAAACATAGTCTTATTTTTCTGAAAGGGGAGAAGGGCAGAAAGAAAAAAGGAAACTTTCTTTTCTCTATTGAGAGTAACCTTAGGCTTAATGAACAAATTCTGTGCCCCAAACCAGAAGAGCGAAGAAAGAAAAATTTTCAAGAAGACGTGGGTGCACACTCGGGAGGATGTGCTTTAAATAATTCTTCCACAAAAGAGTATCTGTAAACATCAGAATACAAAAGAAAGGAATCACAACTAACGAGATGCAGCCTGATTAGAGAAAAAGCATTTTTAAATCACTATAGGCTTTCACTGTTGCACTGGTGGTCCAGGCTTTGTCTGAATCTTATTAACAAGACAACTCTGCCTAGATAACTAAGGCTGATAAGGAATAAATACATTTTGACTGAATTCAGCTATAAACATCACATGTTTTGAAAGATTACTGTGAATGACTTTCAAATTTGTGTAATTCTTTTATCAAATAAGCTTTGGTTGGACTATGAAAATATTTTTTCAATTTCCCTCAAAGTGAAATGGCAGAAGAGGTTAATTAAAAGTTGGCAGAAAACTACTTAGGCACTTAAATATCCAATTTCTTGAGGTTTAAACTTAAACAATTCAAACTATAAAAAATAGCTGTGTATAATGATTCACGCCTTTCTTCTTTAAATATTTTTGTTCCCTTCATTTGATTTAAAATCTATCCCAAAAGCTTGTGAGATGCTCGCTCTTGAATAATCATATCCCCATTTGAATGAATGAATGAGACCAAGTATGCACGCAGAGAAGGGCACAGCAGAGCCTCTTCCGATCCCCAGGACACTAAAGGGTTCTTTAGTCCGTCATTACTGGAGTTACTTCCTGGCGACGCCTCACCCCCCCTGCCACCTTTGCTCTTCCTGGGTTAGATTATCCTGCTCTTGCACACCTACCAGGATTCTACTAACCCTTCACAGCTTAGCTCGAACTCTACTAGCTCTGAGATGCCCTGGAGACTCTGATGGCCTCCTCTCTTGATTGCCTGTTACACTCTTTGGATAACTCGCTCATCACTGTGGGAAGTTTGCAATTTATATTATACTGTAAACTTTCTTTTTATGTTCATATGCTGCTATGGACTGAATGCTTGTTTCCTCTCAGTCTTCATATACTGAAGCCTAAGTCTCCATGGCAATGGTATTTGGAGGAGTGGCCTTTAAGGGGTAATTAGGTAGACCCTCCATGAATAGGATTAGTGTCCCTCTAAGAGAATAAAGAGATTCAAAATCTCTTTCTCTGCCATGTCCTCACAATAATGAGTAGTGGGCCACCCATAAACCAGGAAGAGTCTTCCTCAAGAACATGGCCATCCTGGCCCCCTGACCTTGGAATAACAGCCTCCTGAATTGTGTGAAATACATGTCCGTTTGTCAAGCCACCCTGCCTATAGTATAGCTATGGTATAGCAGCCTGAGCTGACTAAGATACATGCATTATTTCTTTCTTGCTACTGTAAAATTCTCGGGGGATAAGGGAGCATTCTAGTGCCTTATTGATCATTGCTGGACTGGGCTTGGTAGCAAAAGAAGTGTCAACATTTCCACACTGTGGCTAATTCAGAATCTGGATTCAACTCAGTCTCCAATAGCAAATTCCTCTTCTCAGGAAGAGGAGGGAGAGTAAGCACATACCCCAGCCTAGAAATGAGGTCAGCATAGGAAGCCCAGGCCAGCTGTGCAGCTGAGTGGAAATGAATGGGAAAGAGAGTTTCAGGGCCGTGAAGGTGGCAAGCAAGTCCTGGCTGGAGTTCAAAGCCATGAGTAGAAATTTTCAGAGTGTATTGTTGAAAAACAAATAGTTCTTCATTAATACTTAAAGCTAGTGTTGGACATGTTTTAGATGGACCAAAGATTTTCTGCGGTTACTCTGAAGGCTTTGAGACACTGCTCATTATAAACAAGTGTCCCGTGTGACACAGCAGGGGAGCCTCATTTTGCCTCCAAGAATAACTTTCCAGAACTTTCAAGACCTTGAGGCCTCGTGTCGTCTTCCTGTTCCAAGCCTTTTCTTTATTTCCCATCTAATCAGAACCATCTCCCTCTTTACTGGGATTACTCTATTGTGAGGAGTTTTCTTAAGATCAACAGTTATTATCACAATACCCTCACACATATTCTCAAATGCTTAGAAGCCAAGAGAGATCTTCCTCCATAATCCCCATTCCAGGTAAAGTTACTTTTTCTATCATAGGCACCCTCCATTCCCAGTACTCTAACATCTCTGTGTTAGGCATCTTTTTGTTGCTGAGACCCAAATACCCAATATGAACAAATTAGAGGAGGAAAGGTTGGTTCTGACGCACCATCTCTAAGCTTTCAGTCCTTAGGGCCACTGTATCCATTGCCCTGGGCCCGAGGGGAGGCACAACTTCGTGGCGGAAGCATATTGTGGAAAAAAGCAGCTCCGTTTATAGCAGGTGGGAGGCGGAAAGAGCAGGGGTGGTTGTGGAGGTTTAGGGGAACTGGGGAGAAGACAAACCCTTCTGGGATGTCCCTTAGTGACCTACTTGGTCCAAATGGTGCTCACCTCCCGGTAGACCATTCAGCTAACAACGGACCAATCCACAGACAGGTCAGAGTCCATGTGATCCAATCACTTTCTAAAAGACCCACGTCTGAACATTGCTACATTGGGGACCAAGCCTACAATCGTGAGATTTTGGAGAACTTTCTAGATCCAAAGCATGACACTGCTTACTGCAATTCCTTCTTTGTTATCCCTCTTCTGTGATGATGTGCAGCTCTATGAAGGCATTCGTCAGGTCTGTCTTATGAGCTTTAACTCCTCTTTGTCTAGCACAAGGCTTTGACCTTGTAGAAAGTCCTAAATTATTTGTTGAAAAAGTAGGCACAGTTCCCCGTCTTAGGCAATGAAAGAGGAGAATCGAGGCAAACCAGATAGTCTTGTCTTTCAGTTACACCTGCTAAATTTTCTCACACGGCTGAGGAAGAAATTGACATCCTAGAAATCTACTATGCATTATTATAGTACAATGTGTTCATGAGCAGTGTGGTCATTGTTTAGAATTCTCATATTTGTGGATTAATCACAATCATTTCCACCTACATGAGTTGTGTCATCCTAAAGTTTTCTGCTAAAGACTGTAAATATCGCCTTATAGCAAGTCATCTGGACTCTGTGGTCCCTACTTCACCATTGAATGGATACTGAGATTTGTATGTCCACCTTACATAAGGTAAATCATGACTGAAATCTGTTGATATTGTTAACACAAGCTCATGGGGGTTGCGTACTTTCTATGTGCCAGCCACTGTGTTATATAATTTACATCAATTATTGGAATCACAATCCCTGTACAGGGTCAGCATTGTTAGTACCTTAACTCATTAATCTGTGCATCAGACACTTACCAAACTCCTGCCACATGCAGAGATTGCCCTCGGTGTCAGGGATAAAACAGAATAAAAAGGTATAAATTCTCCCAGAAATGATATTCTAGTAGAGGAGAAAGGAGATCAGTTATCAATTGTTTCATGTGTTAAAAGTGTTATAAATAAGTACAGTAGGGAAAAGAAAAAGAGTGTCAGGCAATGCAGTTTTTCCTGGAGAGCTCAGGGAAGGTGTCCTAGTTTGGGTTACTGTAACAAAATAACATAGGGTGGCTTATAAAAGCAGATATTTATTTTTCAAAGTTCTAGAGAAGTTCCAGATCTTGGTGCTGGTAGATTTGTTGTCTGGTGAGAGCCCATTTGATAGTTCATAGATGGTGCCTTCTAGTTGTGTGCTCACCTGGTGAAAAAAACAAAACATCTCCTTGGGACCTCTTGTCAGGGCACGCATCCACACATGAGGGCTCCATGTGCATGGCCTAATCTCCATCGGCAGGGTGCCATCTCCTAATGCCACCACCTTGTGGGTTGAGATTTAAGTATGTGATCTAAGTTGAGCAGAGAGGGAGCCATTCAGCTATCTGGGGAAAGAACGTCATGAGCAAGGAGAACACGTATAAAGTGCTGAGGTGGCAGTGTGCTAAAATATTTGGGGAACAACAATAGAATCCGTGTGATTGGAATGAAAAGAGTGAGTGCAGAAGCAGAAACCGGGAAGGAGGGGCCTCATCAGGCAAGGCCTTGTCAGCTATTTTGAGGATTATGGTTTTATTCTGATTGCAAGGAGATGCTGTTGGAGGATTTTGTGCAGAAAATAATCTGGTTTACATTTAAAAGGATATTCTGGCTGTCGGGTTGAGAACAGATTGCATTGGGAAAAGGGTAGAAAAGGGGAGTCTAAACAGGATTCTGTTGCCATACTCCAGGCACGAGGGAGGACGTGGTGGCTCACACCAGCAGCTCTAGTGCAGATGATGAGACGTGTTCAGGGTCTGCATGTTTCTACCTGGAACCCACAGCTTGTGCAGATGGATGGGGCGTGGGTTATTAGGGGAATGAGAGAAATCAAGGATGACACCCCTGTGTTTGTCCTGAGCAATCATAAATACAGGGTTGTTCTTTACTAAGATGAAGAGGCTTGGGGGACGGATAGGTTTGGGAGCAAAAATAAAAAAGTTTGAATTTGGACACTTTATGTACAAGGTTCCAGTTGGATATTCAACAGAGATGCTAGGTGGGGGTCCAGTGTATGTGTCTATGGTTCAGAAGACTGCAAAGGATTATGCTGAATATTTGAGAATGCTTACATAGGAATGGTATTAAAACTCTAGAAACCAAGTGGACTTATCTAGGAAATGACTACTGAGAGAGAAGTTCAAGGACTGAGAAGCTGGAGCAGCCCAACATTTCCATGTTGTCACCATTCTGGGACAGAGGTTCTGACTGTTAGAAGAGCCAGAGATTTCTTGGGACATTTTTCTCATGAAAGATAAAGGGGAGGAAAGCAGAAATGGGTGAGGAAAGCCTCAGAGCACAAAGCAGATCTGGCACCTCTGAAGAGGAAGCCTGGAGGAAGCTGGGTAGGGCAGAGTTAGCCTCCAACCATGAGGAAGATCTGATGAAATCTTGGCCAACCCATGGGGAGTTCCTCCCAGCAGAAGCCCACATTGGACAAATATGGCGAGACCTTAGCATTAGTGCCATGCTCTGCTGCTGAGTAGAGACTTCAGGCAAGAGCATGGCTTCAACTTGAGCTCTGTGGTGGACCCAAGGCATTGCTGCTAAAGGTTGATGGCTAATAGCACCACGTACGGTTGAAGGTCAAGTTCTTCCAAGAAGGGGAGTCTGAGTGTGTTAGCTTTTTCATCACTGTGTTCAAAAGACTTGACAGAACAATGGAGAGGAGGAAAAGTTTATTTTGGCTCATGGTTTCAGAGGTTCAGTCCATGGTCATCCTACTCCATAATTCTGAGCCCCAGCTGAGGCAGAACATCATGGCAGAAAGGCATGGAAGAGGAAAGCAGCCCAGGACATGGTAATAGGAAGCAGAGAGAGCTCTGTTCACCAAGGACAAAATACAAACCCCAAAGGCACACCACTGTGACCTCCTTCCTTCAGCCATACCCTACTTGCCTACGTTTACTGCCCAGTTAATCCATATCATGGATTAATCCACCAATTAGGTTCCACCTCTTATAAACTAATCATTTCACCTCTGAATCTTCTTTCATTGCCTCACACATGATATTTTGGTGGACACCTCTTATCTAAACCTATCATGAGCAGCACAATCCCATGACTACAAATTCTGGTTTCACTCAAGAGGATGTGGATGCACAGAAGGACCAGGTCTCTAGACTTAAGACACACAGCAAGAAAGTGAGTTTGAAGCCTGCCAGCCTGACTGTAGATGCTGGCCTCCTTGTGCAGGCCTGACAGTGTCAAATAGTGAATTACATTTTGCATGGCATCATAGGGACAACTCACTCAACTGGCTAGCACAGTCGCATCAGAGAGGTGTGTGCTGATACAGCTTCTCTGCTCCTTCTCTGGCTCTGACTTGCTTGGGATGTGTGCCTCTGTTCACCCAACTTCCCACACTCAGACACACAAACACCACATGGCTCATCCCTGGGTGGAATCTATGAAGTATTCATGGTAACTTTAGGAGGTTCCTGGTTTCATGTAGCTTTCTCTGGTTCTCTAAGGAAAAGTGATCTTTGACATCTATGAATTTTTATAGCATCCTATTTTAAGGACTTGCCTTTCTACAGCCTCAGCTCTTGGTCCTGAGATGGTAGTTTATGGGTATCCAGCCCTAAGGCAGGACCCCTCACAGGCTCCACCACTGCCCTGTTACAGCTTTGCAGAGCTGTCCTGCCTCCTCAGTTCTTGGCTTCTTTCCCATGAGCTGCTCTTTTTCTTAGAATAACTGCCCTTCCTCCAAAATTTAGAGTGAGAGCTCTTTTCTTTGGAAACCTTTCTCTCTTTTGCCTCCTCCTAGGCTGATCTAGATGCCTCTCCACACTGTACTTGTGATCTTCAAATATTTTTGATGATGCCCTTAAGTAAGAGGTATCTTTCCCAACATGATGTGGTACCCAAACCTGTGATACGTCACATTCCAGAGAATCAGGACAGAATTGTCACACTCAGCTCACAGTTTTATTGCTGTGCAAGGCACACTGATATGGTCTAGCCTGTTTCATTCATTCTTTCTTTTGATGCCATCTGCAGCCCAGTAAATTGATTTAATGACCTGCCAATGGGTCTCAATATACAGCATGAAAAACACTGCCCTCTATGGACCCTCATTAATGCACTCAGCTCGGTACTGACATCATTAGTGTACTAGTCTGTTTCCCCTGGCAGACACTAAACTCTGAGGGTAGTGATCATATCTTATTCTTATTTTTTCTTTCTCTTTTAGCACCAGCAAATGTCTGAGGTCTTGACAATCATCTATTTTGAGTTTGAAATGTAATGGACTTACCAGGACTTTGGAATATGAACCTTGGATTCCCCAGATATGCTCCCTTGCTCCAGGCCCATGCCCCTGCATAGTATGTCAATGACGTTGGTTGGCCCAACAGTCTCCTTGTTCTGGAACATTCTTTTTGCCCATTTCATTTTTTTCAATGGTTTAGACACACCATGGTCCCATAGGGTTGTTTCTCTGACTTCAGAGGATGGCCCAAGAGTGGTCACTTGACACAGTGAGCCACTTTCTAAACCCATGACCAGAGGATGTAGATCAGTCCCTCTCCAGGACCTGGAAAACACATTTCCTGTTAGAAGGCCCTGAGTGTTTGGCTTGAGAGTGCAAGTGCTCTTTAAGCCAAGAAACATGCCATGGCTGTTCCAGACGGGGAAGAAGAACTTTTCCTTCTCACTTATAAACTTGAGCTTGTGAAAATCATATTACAAAGTTGATTCAGGATTTAGCCCTAATTTCCTTTTTCATCTATAAAGTCAACATAGTTCTAAATATTGTTGTATAGATTAAATAAAATTATGAATAGCTCTTTGGATCTGTCCTTTTCTTGTAAGAATCATGGAATAGTCTAAATTTTGTATTATCTTTCCTCTTTTTTTTTTTTTTGGTACCAGGAATTGAACTCAGGAGCACTCAACTACTGAGCACATACCCGGCCCTACATTTTAAAATTGTATTTAGAGACAGGGTCTCACTGAGTTGCTTAGCACTTTGTTGTTGGTAAGGCTGGCTTTGAATTCGAGATCCTCCAGTCTCAGTCTCCCAAGCCACTGGGATTAGAGGCATGTGCCACGGTGCCTGGCTTATTGTTCCTTTTAAAAGGCTCTTTATTTATAAAACAGGTATTTTATTTCCCCTCATTGTCCTTTTTATGTTGCTTTCTAGTCTCTGCTCCTATGCTGGCTTGCTCAATCTCCTGAGGATTCGGATGTTTGGTTTGGGTAATAAATAGCAGTAATGACACTACAACAAGTAAAGATGGTTTATTTTTGGAACAGTCCTGGAAATGACTTGTTAATGGCCCAAAATGACATGAGACAACAAATATTCCAGGAAGGTGTCCTACCTCCATGGACCATTATGACTTGACAACATTGTCTGTCCCTCTTGGCCAGACAGATGATGAAATAGCCTGTCCTATCAGGGCCTGATGCTGATTTGTTAAGAAAAATTGAATTCCTGAAACTGCCACGTGTTGTGGTGGCCAGAATCTGACTAGGGTGGACAGCAGGTTGTGCCTGCACACTTCCCACTGGAGTGTATTTTTCTGAGGAACTTGGGATTCCACCTTTGAGGACTGGTGAGAATGGCCCATCAGGCTGATGCTGCCTCAGGCTGGGAGGTATTCCTGGAGTTCTGCCTGCACCCTGGCCCAGAGAGAGCCCAAGAGTTGAAAGTGGAGTGATGGAAGCAGCTCTGTGGCCCCTCCATTCTGAGCGAGTCCCCCCACACGGAAAACCAGGGTGCAGAATGGTGTTCAGGACCAAGACAGAGAAGGGTGAAGGAAGCTGCATATCATCCAGACCCTGCTTTTTAGTGGATGCCTTGGGGGATAGGGATGAATGAATAGGAATCATTTATGGTACATTTATCAAATTATCAAAGCTGCTATTTAGGAGAACGACAGAATTAATGTGGAGATGGGAGCTCTAAGATGATTCCATTTGCAATTAAAAACAATTCCCCAGATGATTTTGGCACATCACTATCACTACCATTCTTAGAAAGATAACCCCTTTCCTCAGTCCATTTTCTCACTAAATGCCTCTAATTCTTGTTCCAAGGATCAAGTTACGCTATTGCTACATAAGAGAAAACTAGCTGGTGGTGGGGTTGGATCAGGCATTTAGTGCTTCTGATCTCTCCATGAGCACTTTTTAATGTGGTCCTAACATTCCCAAGTCAAGAACTCTTAAATACCATTCCCCAAAATCTCTCTGTGTCCCCAAAGTACTCAATACCATTACCACGGAGTGACTTGGAACCGGAAGACAGCTCCAAGCTCACTCAATTCCTTCAACCTGCTCCTCTACAGACTCTGAAATCATGACCTGGAGAAGAGTGGGGTCTTCCAGATGACCAAGTGGAAAAAGAAAGCCAGGCACTGAAGTTGACCTGAGTCTGTTTTGCATTTATGTGGTTTTGTCCCTGACTCCTGGCAGATCCCTTCTCCACGATGAGATCAACCTTAATGGGAAAACCACTAGCTACTTTGTGACACAGGTCTCTCCTCTCTCAATAGTTATCCCAATGTCACACATGTCCAAGGCGAACAGAGAAAGGCACTCCTTTCAACAATCCAGTATACATGTACAGAGGAACAAGCTATGTACTGTGGCAAAGCTACTCAAGAACAAAGAATCACACTTTTGGGGAATTGAAGCAGAATTTACAAAAAGAAAAACAAGAGCAAAAATCAACAGAAAAACCCACACTGCTCTAGTAGGCAGCGTGGGTTTTTCTGCCCAGCACACCCTCCTGGAAGCAGAATCTGTTTCCCATCTAGAGAATGGTGCCTGCCCCTTTCTTGTCCAGGTGTTCTGAGCCCTGAATGGATGAAGATCGTGACCCAAGATTGGTGTATGTGTTTTCTTGATGCCACTGGAACAAACTATTACAAGCTTAGCTGCTTACAATCCTGGTGGCCAGGCAGCTCAAAATGGTTTTCATGGTGCTACAATCAAGGTGGCCCCTGGCATGGAGATACATCCTGCCGCAGGTCCCATGAAGAATCTGTTCCTTGCAATTGCAACTTGCACAGGATCTGGCAGGCCTTGGTTGGTGTCACCTCACTCCAATCTGTTTCCATTATCACATCTCCTTCTGCACTCTAGCCTTGGCTTCTGCTCTTTCTTCTTATAAGGACTCTTATAATTACCTTGGACCCACACACATAATCCATTATATCCTTCCCATCTCCAAATCTGTAATTTAATCACATCTGCAAAATTGCGTGAGGTAACAGATTCTAGGGATTAGGACACATATGTCTTTGTGATGCTATTACTCAGCCTCCCACAATTATTCAATCAAAGCAGCAAATTTCTCTAGCTTCAATCATTATTTGGGGGAAGGAGGTGACCCAGGTTGCTTCAATCAGAGGGAATCTTGGGACTGTGAAGGCTCTGTGAGAGAGAAGCTCCTTGTGCAGGACTTGGGAGTGTGGGTAGGTGGGCAATGGCTGGCACCACTGCAGCCATCGGGCACCCCACAGTAGAACTTGTTTCTGAATAAGAATTACCTCACTGATTGAACCTCTGGCCACGTCCACATCTGAACTTTGCAATTTGAAAGGAAAAAAGTGTTTCCACTTGCCGAATTTGTTTTGTCATTTGCAATTGAAAAGAAGTTCCGCCAGTTATAAGTAACAATAATTTCATTGAGCCCTGATTCTCTGCCCAGCACACTCCTTAGCATTTGCGTGGACCGCCTCACTTTATTCCTACATAGTCCTGTCTAAGGTGGTCATTATCCTCATATTGTATGTGAAGTTGAGTCTTCAAGGGGCTGAACAAACAGCTCATGGAAACAGCTCATTTAGAGGGAATCCCAGATATCACAGTCTCTTCAGAGATTTAACTACTCTACTAAAAATGACTATGGTGTTGAAGGGAAAGGACAGGAAAAATCCCGGTATCTATGTAACTAAATTATAGCAATGAAGACCGGACTTCAGGGAAGACCATGTCTTTGGGGGACACTAGGGTCTTTTTTTTTTTTTTTTGGTCTATTATAAAGTTTCTGTAATTGCAGTTTATTACCTGTGTGCTCACAACTTGTTTTTATTCAGCTGGAGATGACTTCTTTCCCTGCAAAACAGTGCTTGAGCCTTGGCTTTGGGATCATCAGGATGACAGGTAGGGTTCTGCTAACTGCTACATTGCACTTGCTCTTCCCGGGAGCTGGGCTGCTGATCTGCAAGGTTGATTTAACCATCCTCCTGGTGACACTAACTGGAAATTTTTTTAAAAAAAGTTTATTAGTAGAGCACCAACTAATCAGGTCTCTGATAGATGTTAGCTATAATAAGGTCTTAAAATGAAATTGTTTTTAACAAATATAAAATTCGAGTCTGTCCGCGGGCCTAGATATGCGCATGCGCACCTACATGTGGATTCTAGATTCTTTCATCATGGTTACTTTCACTCTACCTCTTGGACAGTACCTCGGTTAATGAATCTCTCTACAATTTATCCATCGCAGAGTGTATCTAACTTGAAGTGGCATGAAGTTGGCATTTTGGGGGCAGATGCTGTGTACCAGACACGTTGTCAGGTAATTTAATCACATCATCTCATTTTTATCCTTACAAAACTGTTTGAGAGGGGGAAAGTCATTTTTTAAATGAAGCACCTGCAGCTACGCGGTTATGCAATTAGTTCAAGGTCGCACCACAAGTAGGGGTGAGTGCTGAGACAGACTGAGGTCTGTCTGATCCCCCCAAAACACGTGCTTTTCACTTCACATTTCTGTGCCTTTAGCTATGAAGCCCTTGTTTTGCAGGATGCCTCACCTGGATTTATGTTCAAGAATAAGTCATCTTGCATCATTCTTCTGTTGTTTTATGGACATTTGACATTACCATACAGTTCTGCATTTGATAGAGCGCCTCCTACTGAGGAGTGAGAAGTCACTCAGAACCATCAGAGCCCTACAGTCAGATTGGAAGTTAGGTCCTAGTACTCTCCCATCCTTGATAAACACGCCAAACTCTCGAATCCTCATCTAATCTTGGGAAAGTGATTGCATCCAGCAGGGCTGTTCTGAGCAGGAGGTAAAGGGCCGCATCTGAGGTTGTCATGGTGGAGGCTGGGTGGGCATCTTATTTATCCTCTCAGAAATCTGAAGGAAGTCAGAAAACATGGCCTGATGGATTAGCTAAATTAAATTAAACTTAAAACCTTTTTTTTCTATTGCCTAATCCCTTTCCTCTTTCACACGTAAGTGTAGACGGAAGAAGGAAGAGCTGACATTCTGATGGAAATACTCCCTCTCTCCAGCAAAGACGGAGTCCTTGCGATAGATCAGAGCCCGTGTGGCAGGTTTCATTGTTATAGCCTGGTCCGTGGCACATTTTGCTTCTCTTGTCTGCTTTTATCTTGAGGTCAAAGAAATGATGCAATACATTATCCCACGTGCCTGCCCTTCCCTTCCTGCACGTCTGTGCGCAGAGCGTCTGTCTGCAGAGACAAGTGGATTCATCTTGCTGCTATCTGGTCTCTCACGGCGCTGGCTCCTTTGAAGCCTGGTGCATTTATTTTGACCGTTTCTGCCAAATAATGATAAATTTAGGGGGAAATCAGAAAAAGAAAATCTTTGTTTTCCATCTGGAAAGAACTCTGAAATGTTTATTAGCCACCTTTTCTCTTAAATCATCAAGCTTTAAATATGTTCAAGAACCACCATGCTTGAAGGTACCTTGTTCCTGCTGGCTTATCTTGAGTCGATCGTGGCCTGTGGACAAACACCCATGGGGTTTGAATTTCTTCTGTAATAGACTTAAAATATGAGCGTGTATTTAGGGAGCCTAGAAGTTGAATGAATCTACGAGCTTGCAAACTTGAGATAGACCAAGAGTCTTTGGCAACAGCCCATCCCAATGAGAGGCTGGGAGTTTTTTCAGTACTCCAACTTGACAATTGAAAGACATTCTCTTTAGAAAGTCATCCACTTAAGCAGTGAGACACTTTGGAGGAACCCTCCATATCTTTTCCCTCTCTCTCCACGTCAAGTCCTGTGGGTTTTGCATTTTTCCATTATTCACTAACTAGGTGTTCTATTTCCTGTCATTTTACCCTCTAATTTGTTCACCTTGCAACCAACTGTGAGGTTTTCCACACACAAATATTATCATGTGAGCAACTGCTCACCTTTACCTCCAACGTGCAGCCAATCCTGGTACCTGTAACGTTTGCTAACTCCTCATTACATGAATAACGGACAGCCGAAGACAATAACCAGAGAATTTTAAGCAAATATCACTTTTATGTTTCTTACTTGAAAGGAGTATTGGGTATACATTCTTCAAGTGGATCAAGAAACATGATATATGTCACCCAAAGGTGTCTGAGTTGTATGGACCATGCCCTGAAGGGCAACTCACCACACTAAGGATTGTGGTTTCCAATGGAATTGTATTATGATTTCTCTTGTTATATTTTCTTTCTAGTTAGGTTTTGAGGCCTCTCTCTACAAGGGCCCCAATGGCAGAAAATTGGGTGCAAATGTTTATTTCAAGCAAGAAACAAGGAGGAAGAGGAATTATAAGGCATAAAACAAAAAGAATATGATTGCACTCATATCCCAGGGAGGTTAGGGGTGCAGAAGGAAACAGACAGGAAGTCCAGAGGCAGCAGGCAGCTCAACTCTTGGGTTAGCAGAAACAGAGAAAGACAGACTAGATAGACAGACAGACTTCACAGAACCTGTGGACTGTGCATTTGTCCAGGTCCTTCTCCCTGGGTACTCCTGTGGGCCCTTTGGATTGGGTACTTTTTAAAAGTCTGCATGATCAAAGGATCTCATTTGCATGAGCATATGTTGAACAAGGATTTACTGTGTGGTCAGCAGCTCCTTGGTATTTAGGTTTTGGGTTCGTGGGAGAGGAACAAATAAATTTACATTACAATCACATAGGAAGGGAAAGTTTTAGCTATACCAAAGGAGATAGGGTACAAGTGAGTTTCAAATAAATTATGTCAGGCCTAAAAATGGAGTCTGAAACAGCAACAACATTAAACAACTTTGTGAAAAATAAATATCTCTTAGGAAATCAGTAAAGAACAAGAAACTTCTTTGGTTTTAAAGTATTCTTTATTCTGATACACCAATATGAAACTTTAGAACTTAGGGATTTTTTAAAGAGTCTATTACTCCCAGAACTGCTTCCAGCTGGCAATGAATAGCCACAGGAATGAAGATCATGTGAAGATGAATGTCCCCAAATGCTATGCCAAGAGGAATGGTATAGTGTGCAGGGGACGGAAGGGCCAGGGACCGGGTGTAGAAGGCCCAAGGATAAACCTGGCTGATCATCCCATGTAAGAACTTCGCTTGAACCATGGGGGAAGTGGAAAAATATGCAAATGTTTATGCTCTCCAGAGTTTAGATTATGTCCACCAAAACCCTACTTTAATTGCACATCATTTCTTGTTCAATTTATTTTATGTGCCCTTGTTTACATTTTGATACCAAGAGAAAAGCATCGAGTCCTGCAGATCAGATCAGGTTTCCATAGCAAATGCTTACGTTTTATCTTCATCTCATAAATGTAATTCTTCTATGTTTCAGTTCCTATCTCAGAGTTTTCCCAGTGAGTTTGTGGCATTTGCTTTATGTGATTTCAGCTTCATTCTTTAACTATTGTAGGAAGTAAAGCCTCTTCAGACCTTCCTGTTTATGTTTACATTACACAGAGGTGCGCTTGAACCCACTGGAATATTCTTCCGGAGCCCATTGGGTTTCTGTATCAACATTACATGGCTGCTGCAAACACTGAGCATGACGATCGGGTTTTTCTGGAAGTTTCCCATGGCTTTTCTTTTTCTTTGAAATTCTTCTGTAAACGATGCCTTTATCTTATGCCATCTTTCCATGTGGTCAACCATTCCATCTACTCCGATGAATCTCTTCCCCTGGGGGTCCTTTCTTCATCCTTTGGGTCCAGTCTGGACTTTGGTTTTCTGAAATGGCTTCACTGTCCTTTTTGAATTCAGGTGGCCACATATGTCCTTTCTGCTTCTGCTTTCATTTTTGCCAGAAGGCATTCCTAAATAACCTCCTAATGTGGGCGTGTGGGAGGTAAACTGCTTTCATGCTTATCTGTCTTGACAGTTTGGCTATTTATAAAGTTCTGGTTTGGAAAATCACTCTTCCCTCACAAATTTGAAGTCTTTCCTATTGTTTTATAGTTTCCAGTGTCCCCAGTATGTCTGAAGATACTCTGGCATTTATTTCTTTGTAGATTATTTCTTTTTTCTTTCTAAAAGACGGCAGGCACTTTGTGTATTCATTGGTCTTAATGGCATTAAAGGGAAATATTTAATCTGATTTATTTACTTATTTATTGCAGTCCTGGGGATCAAACCCAGGGTTTTACTATTGCTAGCCAAGTGCTGTACCATTAAGCTATATCCACAGCCCTCTGAGGTAGGTTTTCAAAACCTTTTCTTCCTTAGCACTTGGTAGCACTTTTCATTTTTACTGAATTCAGATTTTTTTAAAGAGAAATTCACAATTGAACCCACTCTTTCAAACTGCAGTTTGATAATTGTCCACTTATCAAATTATTATAAATAATTATGATGGGACTCACAATGTCATACATACATAAATTTATTCTGTCATGTATTTGCCACCAAATCAAGAGAGAGACGATTTCTAGCACCACCAATATTTCCTTTGTGCTGCCTCTCAATCCATCTTCAACTTCTCATCTCTAGTCCCAGGACACATCGATCTTATTTCTGCTCTATTGTTTTGTCTTTTCGAGAATACCATATGAAGAGTATATTGGCTTTGGTTTCTTTCTTCTCTGACTTAGCATTATATTTCTGGTATTTGTCCATGTTGTGGAACAGATCAGTTGTATGTTCATTTTTGGCCCATTGTGGCCCATTGCTGGAATATACTACAGTTTGTTGATTTGATCACCATTTGATATTCCTTAGTGTTATTCTTTTATAAATAAATAAAGTTGCTATCAATATTTATACACAGGATTTTATGTGGTAATATATTTTCATTTCTCTTGGGTAAATAGTAATATGATTGCTGAGTCATATAATAAGTGCATTCCTAATTTTGTCAGATATTGCCAAATTGTTTTCTGGAGTAGCTGGACTATTTTTGCTACCACCTGCGGTATAAGGTTTCCAGTCTGCATCCTCACTTGGCATTTTCCATTTTTGCCACTTAGATTTTTAATGTGCCATGCTCATGGATGTGTGGTTGAGTCTCTTTGAAAATTCACATTTCCTTCAGTTCCAAACACTTTTCTTGTCCTATACCTTTATCAATATCCTTCCCTTTCTCATCATTCCTACTCCTTATAGAATTTCTTGTAATACAATGCTGACCCATTGGATTGTTTTTTGTCTCTTCTCCCATATTTTCTAGGTTCTGTGTATTTCTTTGACTTTATAGTCAACACATGAATTTTTTTCTTTTAATTTTATCTGTCATATCAACTTCTAAGAACTATTTCTTGCTATCTTACTTTTTTTTTTAATGTCATCTGATTCTTTTGGCAGAATACTACTGCTAATCTGTTTCCTGATTGGAACAGGCTATTTCTTCCAGGGTCTTTCTTTCCCAATTTTTTGCCTTTGTTTTCTCCATCCTTCTTTCTTCACATTTCTGGTGCTGTTCTGCTGTCCACTCTCATCTAGGAATTAGGCCACAGGATGCTTTCTGAAGGTCTGTGTGAAATCAGATGGTGTGCAGACCCAATGGCCATTCCTTCCATTGGCATCTTTCCTGTTCATCCCTGCATGTGAAAGTTAGTGACTATCTAGCTGCAGAGAAGGAAACAATCCATTCATACTAAGAAACAACTGAGCCCCTAACCACTTTCCAATGATAGAAACAATTAACAGTGTTATAGTGACTATAACTTTCATGACCCTTTTCTAAGCATTGTTCACACGTTCATTTAATCTTCATAGTAGTGATGCCTATTGTCATTATCCTTATTCAGAGATGGGAACATTGGGAAACAGAGAAGTTAAGTAAAATAGCTAAGGATGCACAGCTGAACACTGGCAAAGCTGGATTTGAAACAGCAGTATTGACTCTGTGTCTTTGCTGCCAGGAAGTATGGCTTTCTGCCTGAAAACTTCCAACAAATCTGTGAGGTGGGCATTTATAATTGTGACTTAGAGAAGAGTTCTGAGGCCTAGATAGATTGAAGGAAAAACCTAATTCCACAGAGCTCATGACTGTAATCTAACTCCAAATCCTATATTCTATTGCCTCAGATTTGTCTGAAGAATGATAGCTTTAAACACTTAAAGATTTCTTGACAATTGAATCAATGTTTATTTGAAGCAGGGTAACATTTGAACTCAATGTTTTGGTTTAAATGATAAAAACAAAACCTTGTTACTAATGATCTATACAAACTGTCTCTTCTACTTTGGAACTAACAATTAAGATCTGAAATATCAATTATGTTGTTTCTCAATAATACAACGGATCAATAACTGTCATTTGTGTTCTTCTTAATTACTGAGTAGGGGTTTCTGCAGAAACATTCTGAACCAGATCTTGTGTATTAATCTCCTCATATAGTTCTTGTTCCTCACAATGGAGCAATTAGACCTTGATTAATGTCAGCATTAAACTAACTGATATCTAATCAGTTGACAAAAATACTGGTTTTGACTCCAGTTTTATGTGGTCTGTTTGTTTCAGATTCTTTTGATTGGTGTTTTCTATGGGGAGAATGAAGAAATGAGACATATATTATTCATGAAAGTGAACAGAAGAGAATTTGTGACATTCCCTCAGGGTTTGAAAGAATGACAGAGCAGTAACTCAAGGCCTAAATGTAAACCATTGCCCTCCCCAACCCGCTACTTTTTTAAGAATAGAAAATTTAAACCAATCACTAATAAGTAAAATGTTCCTCTAGAATTCCACATCATAAAAAATGATACCACCAGCCACCAAATTTCCCATTAGAAAGCCTGAAATGAATCTGCTTTTCTACCTTGTATTCCAGATTCCTTCAGATCCCAACATTACTCTTTCTCCTTTTCTTAAAATTGGCTGGCACTCACCACATGTCTTACTCTATTTCCACACCTTTGTACTCTCCCTCCCAGTGTCTGTCTTGTCTCCATCTACCAGTGCCCCATGTTGGAGCAGGGGATCTTCCCAATGCAGTTCCAGATCTGTCTAGTATTTACAATTCACTACTGGGTCTCTGGAGACTCTGCCAACTCTTTGAAGCCCTAGGAACCAATGAAAACATCTCAGAGTTCTGGATGTTCCTGAAAGAAAAGCCTCCACCCTGCTTTGAGAAGAACAGTTCTATTTATATGTGCCTTTTGTGTAGGAATTCTGAGTGATAGTCACATGTAAAGTAACTAAGGTTCTGTAATCAAAGAGCTTGAAAACTTCTAGTCCACAGGGGAAAATTCAACATCCTACCCAACGACATAAACGTCCTAAACGGTGTCATCTGAAGGCAGAGAAGGTGATCAGTGAAGAGAGTCCTGTCTTCTAGTAGATCCTGGTCATCCTTTGAACTTCAGGTCACCTGATTTTCCTGCAGATCACTGGGCAATCTGCAAGCCGCAGTGCATTTACTTTTCTTCTGTCTGCAATCTTGTTTTTGCTGGTCTATCTAGAAACTTTTAGTTAGTCTTCAAGACTCAGTTCAAGTGCTACTTTCTATAAAAGCTTTCTGGGCCTCCAGACTACAACATCATGCAGTGATAGGAAAGTACTATAATCTGCACTGTCTAATCCAGTAGCCCCTAGCTATGTGGGACCACTAAACTCATGAAATGTGACTAGATCAACGTAGGAACTGAATTTATAGTTTTATTTATAAAATGATTATAATTACTACACATTTCAATTTAGATAAACACACATGAATAGTAGCTACTGCATTGAAAGAGAAGCTCTAGATTGACCTTTATTAAGACCAACTTGTATTACAACACTTTTAAAAAGCTGCATTATGATTATTCATTTGCATGGGCATTCATTATGGTAGTCTACAGACATCTGTGGGCAGGACTGTGTCTTTGCCTATGCAAATTCTTTGCTGCTAGCATAGTGTCTGGATTTTAGTAGGGATTCTTAGCAGACTGAATGGATAAAAGGAAGTAGCATTATTGAGTAGGAAATTGAGACATAAGGGGGGAATTATGAGGACTTTGCAAGGATACACTTCTTATTTGGAATGTTTCATTTAGTGGGTGAACCATAGATGCAAGTTGGATTCTCTTCTGTGAACCTAAATTTCCTACCCGCAAAGACCACAATGCATAATTTCCCTCCCTTATTTTTGTTGTGAGAATTAAAGGAGCTATGGCGTATGTACCATATTCAAGTCAGTTAAATAACACTAGTCTTTTTCCAAGATTATTCAGTATGTATTTATCTACTAATATATTTTACTGTGAAGCATACTGATGTTACCTGAATTTGAAAAGCTAATGCTAGATGTTTTGAAAAAAATGTACATCAAGAATGAACAGACAGTAGTATATACAAACAGCCAAAAATGCTTTTAAAAGTGTTGCAACTGGTGGGTTGAAGACCCAGGTAAACACAAGTATTTTCTGACTTCAGTGAAGCCACAGCCACCTTCACGTGGGTAAAAGTATTGGCAGAAGCTTGCTGAGTGATAGGTGTGAGCCACCTCAGCCTGACTAATGGTAGAAGAACAAGAAGAAATGTAGGCTGCGAGGAGCAGAGAGAGGTTGTCATCACCAAAAAGCATCAGACTCACTGGTGCAGCTGCAGGGTGAGGGCCATCCTGCAAACTGCAGTGGTACCCATGAACACCCACACAGGAAGAGGCATGTGGGTAACCCCATCTCCAAATTGCCAGCCCAGCACAGGGCGCTGTAGGGCCAAAGTGAGCTCTGAGATTCTGCAACTCTATGTGAGATGTCTATGAGGTTAATTTAAACAAGGCCTTTCATACTAAAACAACTTTGCTCACTTAGCACAAATATTTAATTCCTGGGCTTCAAGGTTGACAGATTCACCTGTAAAATACTCAAAACCGCAGGATTACACTTAATAGTTCCCAAGGGGGTTTTCTTTCTTTCTTTTTTACATCCTCTCTTCTTTTCTGAATCAATGTTCATCATGGAGAGACTGCAGCCTGCTTTATTTCATGTGTTCATTTGCTATATGAATGTTTTTGGTCTTTGCATGTTTGTTTTCAGGTTTGTCTATTATGCAAGTGTGGCCAGATCATTGACTGAATTCAATTTGACTTGAAAATTAAGACAAGTATTAGCATCTTTTTATCACAAGCTCTGCTGGGTGCTGGGCATCTACTCAGAGAAAAAGATGCTGTTTCCATCTGTAGTCAGCGGAATCCAAGGAAGAGCGCAATAATCCTGCTCTGCTTGCCGGAGCCTGTGGCTGTGAGTGCGATACGCTCTATCATGATTGTGCTATGCCACACGAGGCCTAGAAAGCCAAAAAACTGTCTCTTATTGGTGGCAAGGAAAGAAGGCAGAACTGGAAGCTGGACAGTTACAAAGAATAAGAAGGAGCTGCTGTACTATTGCTTCTTTTAAAACTGAAAGGAGTCATGTGAGAAAGAAGGTGGATAGTCTCAAGTTCACAACTGACAGCCACTGAGGAAACGGAAACTCTGTCCCACAACCCCAATGAACTGGATTCTAACAATTCTAGTGAGTTGGAAGAGGGCTTTTTCCCAAGGACTCTAGTGAAGACTTCAGACTGGTTCATATCTTGATTTCCATCCTTGAAATCAAAACTGTGTTACTATATTGCCATTGCTAAAACAAAATACCCAAACCAGGCAATATAAAGAATGGGGGTTTACTCGCTTGTGGTATGGAGGCTGCACAGTCCAACACCATGATGTCACTGTCACTTGGCACGTGGTGAGGGCCTCGTGATGCATCACAGCTTGGTGGAGGTGTCGTAAGGTGAGACAGAGCAAGCCCACTACAGAAAGTGAGTGTGTGTCTATAACTCAGTCACTCCCATAGGAACCCATTGATCCATTAATCCACTGGTGATGGTTGAATTCTCATAACCCCATCACCTCCTGAGAATCCCACCCATTAATACTACTACATAGAAGACTAAATCTCCAACATCTGCAGTTTGGGGGATGCTTGAATCCACAGCAGAGACCCTCAGCAGAGAACCCAGTTCTGCTCACCTGGCTTTCTTATCTACAGAGCTATGAGAAATCAATAGTGTTATTTACATTATTTTAAGCCACAAGGTCTGTGGCAATTATTTTTACACAGCAATATCTAACAAATGCTGCATTCTTGTGGAGCACAGAGTTATTTTAGCAGAGAGGGAAAATATCTGAGTAATAATTGTAATGCAGTATGATGTGTTGGTATGAAGAAAGACTGAATGGTTCTACACCAGGATGGAAGTGTGAGTCACTTTATCTGTAACATCTAGGTGAGATGTGACTTGGGATATGCAGAATGCATAGGCATTTGCAAGGGAAAGATGGAACAGAAATGCTGTCCATGTAGAGGGCACGGCATTTGCAAACAGGATTACAGGTTGCTTCCTGCGAAGCAGACTTTGAAATGTAAATTATTGGGCTAGAGTTTTATCCAGGGGTGTTCCTGGGACCCAAACTTGTGGAAGAAGCTGCTGACCAAGGAGGAATATGCAAAGAGAGACATTGAGCTACAGTTCTGGTGTCACCAGAGGTAGTCTCCACTAAAGGTAGCTTAGGAGCAGGAATGCCCATCAGAGACTTCACAGCAAAGGACACAAGCTGCCTATGGAAATCAGTGTGACCTGGGCAAGGAAGATTTCTGAAGTCAAAATGCCTTTTTGAGGTGGGGTCTGGAAGCCTTGCACAAAAGCATGAATAGTTTATTCTGAGACAGGTGAGAACTTGACCCTGGCTAAGCAAGAAGATATTCAGAAAAAAGGTTAGTAAGCCACTGGTCCAAAGAGGTGGGTGAGCCACTGCTCAGGTGGGGCCCTGTGGGTCAGGATAGCTGATAGGTTTGTATCTTACTGGAATGGTACCAGTGGAGACTTTAGGAAGGGAAGTAATGTGAATTTTTAATAGTTAGTTGTTTTTTTGGCTGGGGAGACCAAATAGCTTCAGATTTGAGTTGTAAGGAAAGGAAAGAAAGAAAATATGTGACAAAAGAAAAGAAGAGTCAGAAGAGTTGGGTTTGAGATATGAGGGAGAAGCTGGATTGGGGGAGTAATCTTTATTTTTTTATTTTGAATTTATAATGGGCTCATAGGAATAGAGGTGGAGTAGATTTAAAGGTAAAGAACATTTTTGACCATGCTTTTGGGGAGTTGGTGAGGCTAGACACAATTTATAGGAAGTAGGGAACATAGATGTGGGGTGAGCCGGGTGCGGTGGTGCACACCTGGAATCTCAGTGGCTCGGGAGGCTGAGGGAGGAAGATTGTGAGTTCAAAGCCAGCCTCAGCAAAAGTGAGGCACTAAGCAACTCAGTGAGACCCTGTATCTAAATAAAATACAAAATGTGGCTGGGGATGTGGCTCAGTGGTCAAGTGCCCCTGAGTTGAAACCCTGGTACAAAAGAAAAGAAAAGAAAAGAAAAAAACCAAGAAGCAGGATGAAGGAGGCAAAGCCACCATAGAGAAATCCAGGTGTCATTGGCAGAACAAGGCATTTCCTAAGTCTGTTTGGCAGTGTTAACAAGATAGAACTCATTGGGCAAAATGAACAAAAGACAATGTCAAGGACACCGGGGTCAAGAGCAAGGGAAAGCGTAGAAGGTCCTGATAAAGGAAGAGAAAGAAGAACAGGTGATATCCCCAGGATCCGAGAGAAGAAGATGAGAAAGGGTGAGTGGGTGAAGTGCAAATGCGTGGGAGTTTCCACAAGTGAGCAAATCCAGGCACACAAGCATGGCCCTTGTGGACCCACCATCCAGTGGAGAGAGAGCTGTAATGGAACGGCACATTGCTGCTAGGGGACATGCCTCGAATCACAGTACGGGCAGTAAAAGATCTGATGGGAAAGACTAACTTCATTTGGGAGAGCTAGAGAAACATCCACAAAGAAATGCCATCCTAACTAAAATCTGAAGGGCTGGACTTGTGCTTCTCCTCCAATTTATAGATGGATTTCTAGCTCCCAGTACCCCAGAACCTGAGAGTATTTGGATAGAGTGTCTCTAAAGGGTAATAAAGTAAAAATGAAGTCATTGCATAGACCCTAATCAAATGAGATTGGTGTTCTTGAGAGGACATAGACACATGCACAGAGAAGACCCTCTAAAAACATGGGGAGAGGGTGACCATCACCAAGACAAGGAGAGAGGCTTCTTAAGGCACCAAACCTGCAGACACCTTGTTCTCTGACTTGCAGCCTCCAGAATGCAATAAGATGAGTTATGTGGCTGAAACCACACAGTCTGTAGTACTTTGTTATGGCAGCTCCAGGAAACTAATGCCAGGAAAGCCCACCTACCTGAATGGAAAAATGATGGAGATGGGTATTTATTATGCTCTGAGTAAGACTCGATGGTGGCGAGTTGACTGTGGGAAACAAGGCCTGTGTGTGGGAACGTGGAGCATGAGCACAGGATGCAGTGAGTGGAGGGCTGTGTCCCCGGTGCAGGAAGTTAGGGACAGAAAGCATGAATGAGACACATAGTAGCATGTCTAAGTGACCAGTTGTCCCTGTTCAGCTCCTTCTCACTTCCAGTTTTGAGGGCTATATTCTATTATAGAATGGACAGAGGTCTGCCCTCATGTAGCTTACAGATTATTCGTGAAATTATATGAAATGCAAGTAAATGCACATCATTATTTAATATTGTGTTCAGTCTTTTAAAGGAGAAATAGAAACTTTATGGAAGGGTATGTTCAGGCAAGGAAGCAGATTGAACTTTAAAGGTAGTCATCACTAAGGGGGAGATTTTAGGGCAGGGGTGGATTTCATGGTTAGGGTAAAGGAGCCACAGGAGGGGCAGGAAAATGATTCAGGAAAGAGAGGGAAAACTAATAGGCAAAGCCCAGGTGCAGATGGGAAGAGGCATTTGTAATCATCCATCTGTTGTGTTCAGTGGCCCAAAGGAAATGAAGGCTCCCTATGTAGGCAGCAAGAGACCTGGCCCTGGTCACCTTGGGGCCCAGCAGCACAGGGTCTGCTCTGTCTCCTGGAATAGCATGTAGATAGATACCAGGCCCTGCAGTCCAGGGACAGCCACCCAGTCCCACTGGGCTTCTCCTGCCAGGGGACTAGTTCCTGTGGAGCTTCTATGATGATAGAGACAGTGGGATGTTCAATCTCCAAGCTGCAGCAGGATCGAGGGGCCATTTGACAAGGATTTGGGATCAGAGAGAAAGTCTTAAAGTGACAGTGCCCATTCATCCAACACACAGTCAGTGAAAGCTCGATAGGATATAAGCACCATGCTCAATATGGGCGCTCAGACAGTCCCTTAGAAAAGTTGCTGGCTGTCTCTTCTGGGTTGTAATTGTCCCTTTCAAATAAGGTGTGTCTATGGCCTAAACCCTGGCACCTGTGAATATGAACTTACTCAGAAAGAGGGTCTTTTTAGATAAAATTGATCTAAGCATCTCAGAATGAGATCATTCTGAATTTAGGATGTGTTCTGAATCCAGTATCTGATATCCTTGTTAAAGAAAGGAGAAGATTTGAGATCAAGAGGGCAGCCATGTGAACAGAGACAGAAACTGGAGTGGATGCACTTACAAACCAAGGAGGACCAAGAATGGCCATAGGCATCAAAAGCTGGGAAAGAGGCTTGGGACCCTCCAGGAGGAGCCTGGAGACTCCTGGGTTTCAGACTTGTAGCCTACAGAACAGAGAGATCATGCATTTTTACTGGCTTAAGTTTCCAAGTTTGTGAGTTTCCAGCAGCCCAAGGAAAGTAGCGTGTCCTCTCAGTTTATGTTCTAGTAACAGAGGTAGCAAATGGGTAGGGACAGAGGGGATCTTCAATAAGGCAAAACAGAGAAGTGGTGGGAAGAAATACTACTGTGAAAAAGGTAGTCACACAAAGCCAGGAGTTGACATTTGAGCAGAAACCTGAAGGGAGTAGTTTGGGGAAAATAATCTAAAAAACAAGAAAGAGATGTATTTAAGGGACAAGAAAGAGAGCCAGGCTGGGGAGCAGGGCCACACTGCATTCTGAAGGGCAAGGCCAGTCGTGCTGAAGAGGAGAGGAGAAGCAGAAAGGCTTGAGATTAGCTCTGGGGAGAGTACACCCCTCCGATCAGCATTTGTGGAGCTAGCAGGAACTGTGGGGAAAGGCAGTTCTGACTTCAAGACCTGCTCACAAGTGGGTGAGATTTCCACCTCCCAGAGATGTTTGAAGTGAGTTCTTGCCCTTCTTCTTGTCCCACACAGGCAGGACATCTTATGTAATGACACAAATTTAACCCCATTTAAAGAAAGCATAGATGAATGAAGCCATGGTGGCCAAACATGAGAAGGTGCGTGTTGAACAGTTTAGAAACAATCCAGGGCAGAATCCTGGGGCTGTATGCTTTACAAACACAGGTATAATAGCTACGTGGAATTTTTCTTTTCCTAAGGGGTCAGTGTGTCACACTTGAGATTTTCTTTCTGGGAGATATGGAATTGGAGAGAGAGCTTGGAAGGACTTCTTACAGCTTCAGTGGTTTCCACGGGAAGTGACAATGATCACACCTAGCACGTTCCAGGTCATGCACTGGAGTTTTGCATACAGGAATCTACTTAACCCTAGGATGTTCATATTATCAAACATATTTCCAATATAAAGAATCTGAGTCTCGGGTTCCAAGATGGCGGCCTAGGCAGACACTGCGGTCAGTCTCTCCAGAGCCAGAGATTGAAGTAGTGGAAATACCATCTCCCAGCCAGCTTCCGGACAGCATCCTACAGCTGCCCCGGCAGGAATTTCACTTGCGCGTGTAAGCAGGGCCACCAGGCAGCAGCCATTGCCACAAGCACAGCGTCTTCGGCAGCAAGCGGCGGCAGAGCTCAGCCGCGGCGGCTCAGAGCCCCAGCCCAGGGCTCGCCCCGGGGGGCCTGCTTCTATACGGGGTTCCTGGCTCCAGCGCCCCCCCAACCACGCAGGGCCCCTAGCAGCTGCTCCCGTGGACAGCAGCCTCAGCCACTAGCCACTGGGGAGCCCAAATTCAGGGCAAGAGATGCTCCAGAGACCCCAGCAGAGACAGCCCGCCGCACTTCCGCTCCAGAGCTCCGGTGCACTGGCAGGAGCCGCAGAGGGCCCAGATCCGCCCGCAGGAACCTCCACGGGTGTCTAGCAAGAGGGAGACCAGGAACTGCCACCTCGAGGAACTGAGGATCCCAAACTCAGGGTAAGAGTCCCCACAGACACCCTAGTGCGAGGCAGCCCCACCCAAGGGCAGCCTGGGCCCGCCCCAGTTCTGCTCCAGAGTTCCCGGGGACCAGCAGGATCTGCAGAGGTCCCTTATCCGCCCTCAGGAACCTCCACAGTTGTCCAGCCAAAAGGAGACCAAGGTCAGCTACCTCTAGCCACTGGGGAGCCCAAATTCAGGGCAAGAATCACTCCAGAGACACCAGCGTGAGGCAGCCCCATCCTAGGGCAGCCTAGGTCTGCCCCAGTTCCACTCCAGAGTTCCCAGGGTCCGGCAGGAGCTGCAGAGGGCCCAGATCCACCCTCAGGAAACTCCAGGGGTGTCCAACTAAGGGTTGACCAGAGTCTGATTGCTAACAGCCACAGAGGAAAGCACACCCAGGGAAAGAGTGGCCTCCAGAGACCCCAGCGTGAAGAGGCCCAACCCTGGTGCGCTCTGGGTCTGCCTCAGTTCCGCTCCAGAGTTCCAGTGGGAATGCCAGGGGTGCCCAGTTGAAGGCAGACCAGAGCCTGCTAGCTTCTAACCCCAGGGGAGCTCATACTCATGGTAAGGGTCACGCACAAACTCTCCAGCTTGTGACTCTGCCTAAGTGAGACCTGAGCCAGCCTCTACTTCCACTCCAGAGTTCCTGTTCACCAGCAGGAGTACTAGAGAGGGCCAAAACAGCCCTCAGGGGCCGCCTCAGGAGCCCAGCCAAGGCCACTCCCACTGCCCTCTAGAGGTACATCCACTACTTCCGCCACCAACTTTAGTGACAGTAGTGCCCATCTGGAGACACTGGGAGAACAGGAGTAACTCCAAGATGAGACACAGGTAATCTGAAGTGTCAACACAAGATTATAGGATAGAAGCTGCAATACCTCAAACTGGTATTTCAAGAAAGGAAGACACACAATCAACATGAAAAAACAAGGGAAGAAAGTGTCCCAAATAAACCTGGATACAACTGTAACAGAATCCATTGACAACACAGTTGATGAAATGTCAGAGAAAGAATTCCGAATGTACATAATTAAAATGATCAGCGAACTAAAGAATGACATCAGTGAACAATTACAGGCAAAAATTGATCAATCCAACAAAGAAATAGGAGAGCAAATAAAGGCAACCATTGATCATTCGAACAAAGAGATAAGAGAGCAATTACAAGTAGCAAAAGATTACTTTAAGAAAGAGCTAGAAATTGTGAAAAAAAACCAATCAGAAATTCTTGAAATGAAGGAAACAATCAACCAAATGAAAAACTCAATAGAAAGCATCACCAGCAGACT
>PVHX01000030.1:0-170000 GCA_004024805.1 Geosciurus inauris
TATACTGTTCATTGAAAGTGCATATAAAGATGTTTAATATGAAGAATGTAATCTGCTTATAATTTTGTGCAAAGTTAGAAAAATTATGATTGTAACAATTTTTTTTCTATTTGCCTCAACAAATGTTTTCAGTGAATAGTGTGTACAGCTTCTGAAAATTTGTTTTTTTTCTGTTATGTATTAAAATTCAACTTTTGAGGAAAAAAAACAAAAAACAAAAAACAAAAAAAAACAACAAAAAAATGTTTGCAAACAAAATGTTTTAACAAAATAGCAAGTTCTGATGAATGGAAAAACCATATTAATTTGATAAACTTACATATTTTTTGTTCCAAAATATCCAGATTTATTTATCTGGGAATAAAGTGACTAAATAAGAACAGATGTAAGAACATCAAAGTCAAACCAAGGATCCTTTTGATTCTGTATTTCAAGCAGGTTCGTGTCTTCCACAAGAGATTGGCAAGTGTGGTTGGTTCTTGGGAGCCATGGTACCTCTCTCAGCAGAAGTAAGGGGAGTTGCGTTGCACCGTAAAGACCATGGAGATGGAGTAGGGGACAGATAAGTAGAATTGTGTGGAAAAGAGACTGGTATCCTAGCTTGCAAGATTGTAATCTCATATGCATGTATGTTTCTATTAACATACTTGAAGAAATGATATGTTGAAAGCAGAGGGCATTAGCTATGGGAAGCAGAGTAAAAAGAGAATTACCAAGGATCCCTTTTCTTTCAGCCCACTGTTCCCTGATAAGAGGTGGCAGTGGAGCAGTGGGCAGGGCAGGCTGGAGCACAGACGGCAAGCACAGCCATTCAGAGCCTGCCAAGCCGGCTCAGGTTTAAGGTACTGTGGGCCTGAGGTGTGGTGGGCCAGTGACTAGGTGAGCCTGAGGAATACCGACCTGTCGTCCCACAGTAGCCTGGCCCGGGCCCAGTGAGTACGCCTGCTACAGAAGCCTGCTGCATGAAGTGCTGCAGCTCCAGAACTGGAGCATGAACCATCAGCTGACTGCCATCTTTTTTGGAAGCTGCAGTTGCAGATGAGTGGTGAGAAAATGGAAGCAGGGCAGACCTGAATGGTAGTTTGGACTCAAAAGTTAACCAATAGCTATTGTTGTTCTAACCCTAACTGGCATAATTTTGGACCAAGGCCTTAGTACTTTTCCAATTCTAATTAGCATAATTTTGGACCATTGACACTTTTTTCAAACCCTGATTAGCTTTAAGTATGGACCAGTAGCGTTGCCACAAGTGCTATACAAACCCTTGGACTAGCAAACTCAGATGCAGCCCTTCTTGGTTCTCCTACGAGAGCTTTATTTTTGTTTTTTGCACACTTGAACAAATCCTGTTTTTACACTTGCTTTTCCTGGTCTATGTATTTCTTCTTCAAATTCTTGAGACAAGAATCTAGAAAGAAGAAATGAAGGTTTGCTGCAACACTGGAGGGCGTGGCCCACCATTAAGAGCTGCAATACTTCTTGACTGCAGGGCCTGCAGCTTGTGAAGATACCCCTCCTTGCCACTCTCACAGCCAGCAGAAGAGGCAAAGCTCTGGTTTCAATACTAGCTCTGTCCCTAGGAGTGGAAGAATTCATCATCAAACTTGCAGAAATTCTAGTCCCAAAGGCAAGAACAAAGAGTGTGTCCTTTTCATGAGCTTGAAGTTCAAACATGAGCTTCATCTGGTCATCCTTTTCTGAGTCCATGTCCTTGGAGCAGTTTTCTGATTCAAGTGCAGGTCTGTTTGTGTGGAGAGAGAATGCAGAAATACACAGATTTTAAATATTTCTGAGTCTTTCACAGTGATTCCTCATGGTAATGATTGGCTTCTGATTAACATTTGCCTTTCCCTGACTACAGGGAGAAAAGGAGATTGTTATGCCAACCTGAATAATTCCAGTCTGTGTGACAATTCTATTTCTCACTCTAAATTAATATATTGCCACCCTGATGCCTTCCTCAGGTCCTCTGTTCATTTTAGTTAGTGTGAGTCAGTATTTTCACATCTGATTGCCCCTGGACATTGACAAGAGTGAGCTGGACTTCTAGAAAACTCTGATTCTATTTTCATCTTGTATTCTTTATTTATTTCTACATCAAACACAGTTATTGTGTATTTGGTCAATTCGTGTGTATTAAAATGTGTTAAGACCAGATAAAATGCAAAATACATTGAGAAAATGTATGACAAATTTTGGGGGGATCTCATTCATCTCTACTTCAATGTTTTGAAACATAAATGTTTTGTCATGGGGAAACTAAGAACATTTCTTGCAATAGTCTTGCAAAGCTCATTTTTATTTTGAGAAACTTTGTGTCCTCATTTAAAAACATAATGCTCTTTCTATTAAATGTACTGTTCAACCTTAAGATATTGAGGCCCAAGAAGCAAAATGTAAAGCAATGAGGCAAATATGGGGCATGGAAGTGTTGGAGAAGACCTCAGGGTAATGAGCTCTCCTGTTCATTTGCTCAGATATTTCAAATGCTTTTCCCTACTGTGGTCTTACTTGTCTCCGATTCATTAGAAAATCCAGATACTGTGATCAAAATCACAGAAGGAAGGGTTAAAGAATCAACATTTGAGCCATCTCAGAATGCTGAGAAGGAGATTTTATGGAAGTTGGGGGCATATTATAGAGATCACTGTGTTCAATTCATATAAATAGAATCCTAATTATGAAATAACAGAAGCTTTGTTGTCTAACAAGATCAGGACAGATAGTTTAATCAAAAAGTTGGATGAAGCATGAAATTTGTTTAAAAGCTAACCATAAAAACCAATGTGTATGTACCTATAACATTTCATGTTAAATTAAGATGTCTAAATGTACTCATCTACCTAGATTTGATATAGTTTTCAGATTTTTGGGGAGGGAGGAGGGCAAGTCTACTACTAATCCTACTAGTCCTGAATCATCTTTCTTGCATAAACAATACCTCAAGTGCATTCTCTTCAGTGTCCAAATTTTAGCTTATGTGAAGAGAAGTACAAATGTAAAGATGTCTCTAACATAATCTGAAAGCAGAATCCATTCAGAATTTTACTATATTTATAGTCAAACTTTCAAAGTGACTTTTATTTTTGAAATCATCTTTACAAAACACTAATTCCAGTTTTCATAGGAGAAACAATGTTTGTTCGTGCTTCTATTTGAATATTTATATGATATTAATTGAAATGTACTGTTAGAACAATGAACACAACAGGTTTGCATAAACTCTACTGACTTTTGGTAAGCAGGAGACCCTGGCAGGGACAACCACAGAGTAACCTGTTGGTGTTTTAAACATCCCCCCTGGAGATCCACTGTTAGGAAGGGAGCATGTCATGAATTCATTTGACCTGGCAGGTTGAAGTCAGATAGAGAACTTCACCTTCCTGGGCCTTAGAGATTGTCTTGTGCAAACTTACCTCATTCTAGAGTTAAGACAGACTCCAGAGAGGTTAAGTGATCTGCAGCAGGTCATAATGCAAGCGAAATTTTTTTTTTTTTTGAGTGCTAGAGGTAGGGAGCTACTATTAATGCCTCGATTTCCTGACTCATTTGAATACTTGATATTCTTTATGGTGATTCCTTTTGAATGTTTTAAAAAAAGTTTTCCCCCATATTTAATCTAAATATGTTCCTTGTATCAGTAGATGCAATTCTTAAGACTTCTGAAGAGTTCAGAGCCGTCATTTTATATTTAACAGCAAAACAAATGAGCTATATTGACACCTTTTCCAAGAATTAGAATTATTCCACAAAACAAGGCTTACTCCCACAGCATGAATTCTACTGACATTTCACTGTGCTGGCAGAACTAGAAACTGGTATCACCTTCACTGCAGCTATCCTCCCAACATACGGTAGATGCTGGCATGCTTTTATTTTTTCTAGATTTTAAACCCTGCAAATATTCTTACTGCTTTGTGGAATCAATATTTATTTAGATTTATCCATAGTTTGTTCTTTTCTTCTTTTAACTGTGTCTTGTATTTTTTAGTTTCCAGCTGGGGTTATTGCTCTTCTTGGAATATATTTTCAGTGTTCGCTATACTACAGTTGTGCTGGCAATACATTTCATTTGGTGTCTGAAAATTCTATATTTCATCTTCATTTCTGCATGGTATGGAATTCTGGATGAGTAACTATGTTTTTAGTACTCTGAAGATATTCTACTGTTTTCTGGTTTGTAGAGGTTTTCTTGGTAAGTTAGATGTTGTTTGTATTGTTTTTTTTTTTGAAAGAAATATGTCTCTTTGCGTCCTTTCTGGTGTTCATAAGGTCTCTTCTAGGTTTTTGGCAGTTTTACCAAAATGTGCCTAAGGGTTGTGATGTGTATATTTTACTTTGTTGTTCTTGGGTTTGAATCTCCTACTTGAAGTCTTTCAACAGTTTTGGAAAATTCATAGTCATTATCACCTTACATTTTTCTTCCAATATTTTCTGTCCTTTCTCTTGGGAGTTAAATGTGTGTTAGGCCATTTTGTCTTATTCCATATTTTCCTTATACTCCTTCCTGTGGTTTTCCATACTTTATGGAAAGAAGATCTTTACTACAGATCTTCTCTGTTTTCTAATTCACTCCTCAAATATGTCTAATTTCCTGTTAAATTCATTCTTTATCTTTTTAATTTCAGTTGTTAAAAGTTTTGCTGCAACATTTTCCATTCAGTCCTTTTATAATTTAAAATTTTCCCTTAACTCTCCACATTGACTTTGTTCCTCAAGCATTAATTATTGTTATTTTATGGTTCATATTTAATAATTTCATTCTCTGAATTTCCTTTAGGCTTATTTCTATTATTTGTTGTTTCTCTTGATTTCATATTACGTTGTTATTTTGCCTCCTCATATAAAAGGCTAATGTTTACAATTGGGTAGAACATTTGAGGATCTGGTTGATGAGATTACCTCCAGGGGGATTTCTATTTGCCTCTGGATGATGGCAACGATAGGGGTACAGGCCTTTCAATAGGATGCAATGGTGATGATTTGAAGCTGAGCTTCAGGCAGCTGTGAACAGCTGTCTGTCAAGTTTAGCCTTCCTGTTAGTGTTGTATATGTTATTAATTAATTAATTTGGGATTCTAAAAGAAAGCCTGAGGAATTCACAACATTATTTACTACATAATGAGCCCTGAAATCCAGTTTAGCCACTGAGTAGCCCCAAAGCCCCACTCAACTTCTCAGCCTCTCACCTGTTCTTACTGAGTTAACCAGCACCTTCAAGTGAAAAGCAGCTCCAAACACCAGACTCCTGTTTTTCTTATTCCTCCTTTAGGATCCTATGATTGTTCATTGCTTTGATATGAAGACTTTGAAAAATATTCCTTATTTTGTTTTGTTTGTGCATTTAATGAAGAAGTTTTGGTACAATTCTTCAGTCTTCTGTAAATGAATGTCCTTATCTTCTTACTATGACCTGATGTTTGCATTCTTTGGGGTGTTTTAAGTTAACTAATTTCTGATTTTATTGTGATTGCATTCCTTCTAATTCCTTCGTTCAATTTGATCATTCTTATTTTGACTTCTTGATATGGATTCTTAATTTTTTCAGTGATTCTTTTTTTCAAGTACGTGTTTTAGGGTTGCACATTTCCCAGTAAGGAATGCTTCCACCGAATCCTGTAAGTTTTGATGTGAAGTATTTTCATTGTGCTTCCTCTTTTATTTATAACATTGCTTCTTTTTTTTTTTTTTTTTTTAAAAATATTTATTTATTTATTTTTTAGTTTTAGGTGGACAGAATATCTTTGTTTTTATGTGGTGCTGAGGATCGAACCCAGTGCCTCACGCGTGCTAGGCGAGCACGCTACCACTGCGCCACAATCCCAGCCCCTAAAACATTGCTTCTTAATTTTAAAACAAGTTGATTTTTTTCAGTTCTCTTGTTACCAATTTCTAGCATACCATGGTTAAAGAATACTAAATCTTTTTTCTTTTCTTTTGGTACCCAGGTACTTAACCACTGAGTAACATCCTCAGCCCTTTTTTGAATTTTATTTAGAGACAGGGTCTCCTTGAGTTGCTTAGGTCCTTTCTAAATTGCTGATGCTGGCTTTGAACTTCTGATCCTCCTGCCTCAGCCTCCTGAGCCACTGGGATTACAAGCAGGCACTAAGGCACCTGGCTAAGAATTCTAAATCTGATCACTTTAACCTTAGGAACTTGTTGAAGTCCAATATATGGTCAATTTTATAAATGTTGTATATGAGCTTGAAGAATAATCATGTATTTAAATTACTGACTGCAGTATTCTATGTGTATATATTAGATCATATTTATTAATTATATTCAAATTATTTATAACCTTCCTGCTTGTTTTTTTCTTCCTGCTTGTTTCATGAATTTCTTTTTTCTTTTTTTTTTTTAATTTTTTTTATTTTTTTAGTTGTAGGTGGACAGAATATTTTTATTTTGTTTTTATGTGGTGCTGAGGATCGAACCCAGTGCCTCGCGTGTGCTAGGCGAGCACGCTACCACTGCGCCACAATCCCAGCCCCTGTTTCATGAATTTCTAAGAGATATATGCTTAAATTTTCTAACATGAGAATGGATTCAAACTTGCAGCTTTAAATTATTTGACTTTGTAAGTTCTTAGACAATATCATGTAAATGTAAATTTTAAAAAATTTCTACTGAACCAAAAATTTTATTATGAAGCAGCCTTCTTTATCTTCAGTAGTCTTTTTGTTTTCATCTTAAAAATTCTGTTCTACAAAGGATGTAAAAGGAAAAATAGATGTTGTGACTTTCAGAAATAATTACCCTTTTGACACTAAGTGGAGGAGTTACCCCATAGTATAGTGGCTTAAAAAAAATCAAGCTTTGGAACCAGGGAGACCTATGTTGCTATCCTGGTGCCATCTCTAGTTATTGATGAGACCATGGATAAGCTGCTTAACTTTTCTGATTCTCTCCTTCTAAATCTGTGAAGTGGAAAGCCGGGCGTGGTGGCGCATGCCTGTAATCCTAGTGACTCAGGAGGCTGAGGCAGGAGAATCATGAGTTCAAAGACAGCCTCAGCATCTTAGTGAGGCACTTAGCACCTCAGCAAGACCCTGTTTCTAAATAAAATAATAAAAAAATGGAGATAACACTAGTAGATACCAATACTGGACGCAATGAGAGAATGAATGTAAATTGCTTACTACGATACCTGGCATGTGGTAGATGGTAGCTGTGATTACCTTCTTGTGATGACCTAATGTTTGTTTTCTTTAGAGTTGTCTTCAAAACTTTTAGTTCCTTGTGATAAACAATATTTAAAGCACCCAAGTAGGAGTATGCCAAGTCTCCAGATAGCTAGTGGGTTGCTCAGTAGCTTCATTTTGAGTTCTCATTTTTAATCCAGCTTCCATTAAGAAGGTTTCTCAATTCTATCCATGCCAGGTATCAGTGTGCTTATGAGCCTACTTTCTGGAATCTGACATTGAAAGATCATTTGATATATTTCTTGACCCAATATATGAATTGTTTCTTTGAATTGTGATAGTGTTTGGTGTTTAAGAATAGTTCACATGGATGCTTCTGAGATAAATGGTTCACAGAAGATACTCCTCACAACAAATGGGGTTTGGAACTTTCTTGAAATGTTCAGACAGCCAGAAACTATGAAGTACTTCCCTGTTTCTGTGGAATTCTTTCTCTCTTTGGTTATGTGGAGTTAGCAAGAACCGTACCTGTCAACTATTTGCTAAAGAGTTAAAGAACCTCATTGCATCTTTCTTACTGTATTGAAGCTTCTAGCTTTCCCCATCTCTGATTTTCATGCTTTCTTCACTCTGTGCTAGAATATGTAAGAAAGTAAGTTAAAAGGCAACCCTTTGGAAATAACTGATGAACTGGCTTTAGTGATGAATATAACAATAATTTAAGAATTGAATTTGTAGCAAAATAAGTTTCCCCTCTCCAAACAACATGGCTCAAATGAGATGGAAGCTTATTCAATTTCATGTAAAAAGGCTCAGAAGTGGATGCTCTATGAATGGCATGGAATGATCATCAAAGAATTATGCTCTACTTTCCTATCCTAGCCCATGGCTTCCATATATAAAGTCACATCATAATCCAATATGGCTCCTGGAACTCTAGCCATTATGTCTGAATTATAGGCTAGAATAAGGAAAAAAGATTAAAACAGAAAAGTTCTGTTTCCAGTTCATCTGCCTTCTTGGAAGTTTCTACCCTGTGCCCAGATCTCATGAACTAGAACTTTGCCATAAGGTGATATTTGTCTACAAGGGAGGCTGGGAAATAAACTGGTTTATTATGGGTAGTACTGTGCCTACTTAAAATTTTGGGCTCTGTTACCAAGAAGAAAACAAGAATGGAATTGGGGGTAGTTACCATAGGATTGACTCTAGTGGCTTCAACTGGGATTGATGATTCCATATAACTCAACCTCAATCTCATTCACACTTGGGATCAAACTCATCCTTTCTCCATGGAATAAATTCTCAGTAATATACTTTATTACATTCTCTTTGTTGGAAGGGATTTCTTTGTAAAAATAACATCACACAAGAGCCACTATGGATATCAGAAAGGTCATGCCAAACAAGGTCAATTTTTCTGGGGAGAAATAAGAGTACAGAAAATCCTTGATACATGTATAGCATCTCATGCACATGGAGTATCTTCTCTGACTGCAGTGCTGGTCCAGAGACTAGGCTGTGGGGTGAACTGTTGCGATGCACATCGGAAGAAGGTGACAAGAGATTCCAAAGGGCAACACTTTGCCTTAAGTCCTCTTGTTTAATACCCATTTAATGTGAACAATGAAGATACAGTTTCTTAAAGGATAATCAAGCCAATCAGTGTCAAAAAGAAAGTCATTCCTTAGGGATGCAGTTTTTCATTTCTTTCAGTGCTGAATTTCTGCAGAGGCTAGCCATCATATTCTGTTTTTGCTTCCCACGCCCGTTTGACACCTTGTTTGTTACCTAGCTTTAGTGCATCCTTTAGTGGTGATGATTATCACTGCCTTCTTGAAAACTTGTCCTTAATTGGCTTCTGTGACATCACTCTCTTTCCCCTTGGGTAACTTCCTTTCTTAGTTTCTGTCACAGGCTCAATTTCTGTAGGCACTCCCTTGGCATTCCTGAGCACTCCATTCTTGGCCCTTTCTTCCTTCCATACTCCTCTTCCTATAGAATGTTCTCTAGATCCCTGGCTCCTCCTACTGTCCAAGTGCTGATGTCTCGAACACCATAACTTTTGGGAAATTTCTCTCCAAAGATCTAGAACTATTTTTTCCAAGCACTCACTGGATGTTTCCATAGAACCTAAAATGTACCATGTCTAAAATGGAATTCTTCAACTCCTTTGCTCATTCCCTTAGGTCTTTGCTCCTGTCTTCTCTGTCTTGCTCACTGACATCTCTATCTCAGAAACCCGAGTTGTCTTTTAGCCCTTCCTCTCTGTGGCCTCTCACTTCATGTACAACCCATCACCAAGACCTCTTTCTTAAATCATTCAATTTCACCCCTTTCCTGACACCCTCACTACTGTCCTCACCTAAGATCTCATTTTTTATCACTTGGGATACTGCTTCATCCAACTGCCATCCTGCCTTCAATATAGAAACCCTAGTGTTACTTCTCTGATTAAAATCCTCCAAAATTCCCATCACCTATGAGACACCATCCAAACTCCTCTGCATTACATTCAGGACATATCCATCACAGGGCTGCTGCTTGTCTACATGGAGATATATATATATATTTGTACTGGGATGTGAACCTAGTGTGCTATACCACTGAGCTACATCCCCAGCCCTTTTTGTTTTTTATTTTGAGGCAGGTTCTTGCTAAGTTGCTAAGGCTGGCCTTGAACTGGTGATCTTCTTGCCTCAACCTCTTGAATTGGTGGGATTACAGGGATGTGCCACCATGCCTGGTACAGGGTTCCTTTGTATGAACAAGAAAAAATACCCGCTGGGCGCAGTGGCACATGCCTGTAATCCCAGTACTTTGGGAGGCTGAGACAGGAGAATCATGAGTTCAAAGCCAGCCTCAGCAATGGTGAGGTGCTATGCAACTCAGTGAGACCCTGTCTCTACATAAAACACAAAATAGGGCTGAAGATCAGCCTTGCCCTTAGTAGACAGGGTTTGGCTCTCAAAGCTTGGCCTGGGTTCTCTGACTTGCCAGCTGACGTCTACCCATGTTCCTGAATATAGCCATGGCTCCAGTATATTGATTTATTTCCAAGCTTGCTCCACCTCTCTGACGTGTCCTCTGCCTTCCAGGAGTTGTTCTTCCTCTAGCATCCACGATTAACTCCTTCTTATCTGCCAAGTGCCATTTGAAGCATGACTTCCTCCCAGGAGGCTCCTCTGCCCTCATGTCCTGAATTATCTGCCATCACGTGGTACTCCCCTAACACTGGGGATATGTGTTTGTCATGTCACCTGTCATACTGTTGTAATGATTAACTTTTACATTTTTGTCTCCCTTTCTACTCTATGAACAACTAGAGGGCAGAGGGTAATGCTTTGTTCATCTTTATACTCTGGGCCTGGCTGGGATAGATCCTCAGTAAATTAATTGTAGACCAGTACAAGAAATTAAGCAAAACTCCCGATTGTGGTTTAGACAGAACTACAGGGCTTCTATTTGTTATTAAAAAAAAATAGAAAATAATAGACCTATTTAGTGATGCAAAACCATTACAAAATATTCTAGAAAGGAATTGTCATTTCTTATTTATGAGCAAAGGCATGAAAAGGAAGGGGGCAGATGCTGACGGCAGGCAGGGAAGGCATCAGTCTTTTAAGAAGTGCATTAAGGGCCGTAAGGCAGAATTTAAGAGGTGGCCAGACGCAGAGGCAGCTATGGTGTGAATAGGGCAGAGGAGCTAAGAACAGACTTGAATTAAGCCCCAGAGCAGAAAGGGGAGCTTCTGTTTAAAACCCACGCTTGCAATTGACTGGATGTTTGACCTCTGGGCAAGTCATTAACCTCTGTGTCTTAGTTTCCACATCTGTAAAGTGGAGATAATAATGTTTCCCTACTTCAAAGAATTATAGATTAATCAATGTCTGAAAAATGTCTCTACTTGGGCACCTCTATGTAAATATCCAGAGCAGCATGGAGGAAACTCAGGTGGAAATACTAAAGGAACAAATCTGAGCTTCCTTTTAATTTATTCATAATGTTCAAAATGAAAAATAATTGCTAGGGTCTTCATCCTAGGTATTAAGGAAATAGCAGTCACATTTATGCTTTCAAAAATGTCCTTTAAATGATTTTAAGTCTTTTATTTTTCCATGTGACTTTACAGCAGAGGTGTCTGCTGAGATCAAAGAATTCCGGGTACATGGGGAGGATCGAAGTCTACTAGATGAGCCCCCAAAGACATGGCCCGTGTAGACTGCTGTCTTCTTCCCTGAAGTGGGTTATTCACTCATGGCGCTTGTGACCTTCTTCATTTCTTCCTCTTTTCTCCCCACTTGCCAGCTTCTCTCTTTCAGAGGAAAGTCCCTGGCCAGGGAGGGGATAGGCCGGGGCCTATGTAAGTCTAGCTCAGGGCTCTTAGTTCTTCCATCAGAGGATGGGGGATTGGGGAGGAGGGCAAATTGTATTTATGTGCACTTTTTAGATCAATTTATGTGATCTGAAAGTTGAAATTCCCTCCTCAGCTTTCTAAAAGGGCAGATTGCTTGAAAGAACCTTTGATTTATTGGCTTACTTGAGGGGCTTATCATGCTGAATGGGGTGATGGATGAAGAGGAGGGTGGGGGTAGTCAAGAGGGCAAACTGCCCTCCACCCCTGGAGGAAAAAATAACACAGACACGAGAGGAACTCTTCTGGTACAGGAGGAAGGAAAAAGAGCAAATGGTGGAGGAGAGCCAGGCCAGGGCCAGGCCAGAGCCGAGAGAACAGCCCCACTGGCTGGGAGCTTTTGTGTATGGGGGAAGTAGGGAGGAGGAGAACGATAAGGCCCATTTCTCAAAACAGTGTTTTAAGTGGGGAGAAGATGCTTTGAAGGGGATATTTAGAAGTTTCACTGGGTCATGGAGGGTGAGTGTGGTGTGTCTGTGTGTCTTCTATTTTCTTTCCTTCCTTTAAATGAGTTTATAAATTGAGAGTGGTGTTAAGGCAGGGTGGCTGATAATAGTTCAGTACATTCCAGAAATGCAAAAATTTTCAAACACAAGCAGTAGAGAGGGAAGACAATGTTTTAGATGCAGCAGGACAGTGTACTTGAAACCCCAAGCTTCCCCTTGAGTGCTTAGGGCTGACGTTTTGGGGCTATGCAGTGGTCTCTCTGCAACCTTCAGTACACACTGCTGAGCACCTTTTCCTGGTTATATTTTGATGCCAAGGAGGAGAAAATCTGATCTAAACTCAGGCCATAGGTATCCAAAGGCTATCCTCAGAGTGAGGTGTTCCTAGGGGACTGGATTGTGTAAGATGCCTACGACTGGTGCCTCCCATTGAGGATTTTTAACATTCTCCCTATTAGTCATTTTAATGTACATTGCTTTGCCTGCATTGCTTTCCAAGTAGGAAGCAGAGATCACTGAGAAATCTCTCTTGCATAAGGGGTTAATGGTAAGTACCACTGCATTATGGATCTAACGATTGTATAAGCTTATATCTTAAGAGGGGCTGTCTCTACATTGCTTTGTTAGTCACTTATTTTTTCTTTTGGATTGTGAGATGAACATGTTATCCAAGGAATAGCCCTATGACCTTACGTGATGTTAAGCCACTCACAGAAGTAGCTTGAGCCAGAGTGCTTTTGTGCTGTTGTTTTGTTTGGAAATATTAGCCTTCTGTTAAAGTCATAGTGAAGTGGTTTAGATCAGACCCAAGCCTCCTGGGCAGCTCTGTTACTGATTTCTGTAGACTGGGATAAAATATTAATACTGTTGCAAGTTCTGTACCCATCACTCTTTTCCTCTTCCATCTGTTGGTGGAAACTGAAGAATGAGGTCCAAGCTTTATGTACCTGAGCATTTTACACACACACACACACACACACACACACTCACACACACACACAGAGTACTGTTATTTCTTTGGCTTTCTGAGACTAACTCCTTTTTCTTTATTAGTACTGCCTGAAATGGAATAAACCTTCTGTCTGTTTTTATCTTCTGAATAGGATCTTTTCGAAGACAGCTTCTTTGGGGGAGTCTGGAATAATTAATTATCTCCCCCTTCCATCTTTCTCAATGCTTTTAATTTGAACTTTCTTAATGAAAACTCATCTCTCATAAATGCTGGGTTGGCCCATTTTGTGTGTGCCTGCTCTGTCCTGCTTTGAGTGATGTGTAAATAAGAGGCAATCTGGTGATGAGTTTTGCTTATGTGGTGCGGAAGGGTGGAGAGGGAGGAGGGTTTGATGAATAGAGGCAACCAGAAAATGTACTTTGATAATAACATGGCTGTGATTGATGTTGCAATTCCTGAAAAATTATCATTGTGATATAATTATTTGTTTATGAACTGTGCCCTGAGACTCCCAACTTTGAGATTATTCATGGCACAGATAAAACTCTAAAGTCAATAATTTATCAAGGGTATAATGGTTTCGTTTGGGAAAGGTGGGGGGGTCACAGGGATATTACATCCTGTTTCTGACACTTCTGCTATAAATCTAAGCACTCCTTTGGTATGAGGCAGAGCCACCTCCTTACCTTCTGCTCCATTTTTTTCTTCTCTTAAAGTGGTTTTCATAGTTTGTATAATTTTTAAAAACTGAAATTTATTTTTTCAACATAGTAACATTATCTGGTTCTTTTGGTGTTTCATGACTCCGAACAGGGAGAGGTGAATGGAAGAACAAAAAACAACCATTTCTTGTCCCCCCTCCCCTAAGCACAAGACAATTACTAGAAATTTGAGAGTTGTAAGCTCTAATTCCAGGTGGAACAAACTTTTGGTGAATATATCTGGGCTAGTCTCCTTGATTTTGATTCACAAAAGGGGATTAAGAGAGGCCTACTCATTTTTAGAAAATTAATGAGTTTGGTTCATAACTGGTACTTGAATTTTGAGTGGATTTTATCCATATGTATCAGAGGTCTTGACATTTTGCCCACCCTGGTTCTAGTCCCATAAAATGGCTGATACCATAGTTTATCTCCATAAATCTTTCCATTTCCTTCTTATGGTTTTCTATGCCTCAGTTCACTTACATGGGAGCATCCCACTGGTAATGTTTGTCATAGGTATATCATGAGCCTGGTATCCCGGGATTCCATAAATACTGGGGCCAGGTCTCTCCTCTCCAGTACAGTTGTGTGAAATACAATGACAAAGGGAAAGTATTTTCAGAGGGACAGGCTCTTGCTCACATTCCATGCCAGGTGAACTTCTTCCCTTGACTTTTCACCAAGGGACAGGCCAGCATTCTGTGAAGACCATATACATAGAAGAAGGTGGGAGTACACCTTAGCAAAAGTCTTCAGAAAAGACCAAAGCATTTTGATTGTCTAGAGGTTTAAGATGAGATAATAATTTAAGCTGGCTGCTAAGAAATGACTGCAGTCATGGGTAGATTTAAGTAAGAGCTCTGAGTCCTGAGAAAGAGATGGAATGGGGCCTCTATATTGGGCAAATACTGGATCACAGCTGCAGCTGTGTGATTTGTCTAAGGTACCATATTTTAATAGGGGCTTGTTATGAGTTGAATTGTGTCCCTCTGAAAGTTGTAGTCCTAGCCTCTGATACCTCATCATGTGACCTTATCGCCATTCTTTTCTTCATGATATGGTGTTGTAGATGTGATTACTGAAGATGAGGTCATAATAGGTCATAATGGAGTAGGTTGGGTCCTTAATCTATTTTCTATTTATTTATTTGGCTACTGGGATTGAATCCAGGGATCCTTTGCCACTGAGTGATGGCCCCAGTCCTTTTTTTATTTTGAGATTGAGCCTAAGTTGCTGAGGGTCTTGCTAAGCTGCTGAGGCTGGACTTGAACTTGAAATACTTCTTCCTCAGCCTCCCAAGTTGCTGGAATTACATGCATATGTCATTGCACCTGGCCCTTGGGTCCTTAATCTAATATGACTGGTGTCCTAGAAGAAAAAGACACAAGGAGAAGAATTCCATGTGAAAACATAGTGAGACATAGTGAGAAGATGGCCATATGATGAAGGTAGAGATGCATCTACAAGTTAAGGAATGTCAAGGATTTCTGGTAACTTCCAGAAGCTAGGAGAGAAGCATGGAATAGACCCTCCTTAGAGACTTCTTTGGTATTACCTTGCTTTCAGATTTCTGGCCTCTCTGTGAGAGAATAAATTTATGGTGTTGTGAGGCACCCAGTTTGTGGCAATCGGACAACCCTAGAAAATAAATAGAGGGGCCTTGAAAAATCCTGATGCACTCAGATAAGGGTGACTAGGATATGTAAGACTAGCCACAATGTCATTGAAGGAACCACTAGAAGAAAAAGTGATGTTTAGCCTAGAAATTTACTGAAACTCTAGTATCTATATTCACCTCTTCGAAGGCCACTCAGATGGAAGATTTTAAATTATATTCATTTAACTCCAAAGGTACATTTCAGCTCAATACCTTCTAAAAATTGTAACCATTCAACAGTGAGCTAGAAAGACTGTCAACACTAAAACAATTAAAATGTGATTTATACATGAGAGGGTCTCTCTTAGTTAAGATTCTCTGGAAGACTATTTACACAGCTTAATGCTCTTCTCTGAAGATAAAGTAGTAAGTTATTCTTTCAGATCTAAGATCTGTTTACTTAGCTGTCCACAGGAGATGATGTCATAGTTTACTAAATACATTACTACCTGCTTAGGTTCTCTCTTCTTCCTCTCCCTTTGATTTGCCTAAACTATTACTATATATAGATAGGCAAGGATTGTGGATACACACCGAACCATGCTCCAACATTTCTTTCTGGGTAACTCTGCCAGCCATGTGGATTGCCCAAGGAGACAAGAATGAAGGAACTAGCTGCTTTATCCATTTTGACATTCTTTTCTTGATACAAACTCAAACTAGCCTGCCAAACCACAAGAACATTTCCAGTGGAATCTCTACTTTTTTTTTCTACTTTCTTGAAAAGTTTTTTTTCTTTTTCTACATGTCTTCATCCATTGCTATTCAGCAGATCTTTACCAAGTGAACACTATTTGTAAATCATTGAGCTTGGCACTATGGATGAACATGAAGATGAATGGTCAATGATTCATGCCCGTGGGATTTTACCAGATCAGCCCCTCTATATAGTGGTTTCCCAGGAGACACAAGAGAGCAGAAGACAGCTAAGGGTGTTGGCTTACCTTAGTGTCCCAGAAGGCTTTCTTAACTCTGCTAGTTGTCATCAACTTTTGGGAATTATACTCCAGAACAAGATTTGTCTTTTTATTTCACTATGTGATTTGAAGAGTTGGCAAACGTATTCTTTCTCCACCAAGTCCCTCACTCTTTCTACTTTTTGAACCTGGATAATAATCTTGGTGTGAAGACTATCTTCTGTGTTTGATACACCTTACCTCCTACCTTCAATGTAATGCAGAGGCCAAGTTGATCTCAAGTTGCATTAAACACTCTCAATAAAATAGGGACTATTCCCCTAGCAGTAGGGGAAGAGGGGCAAGAATTATAATCCATGGACTGAAACCACTTTTTTTTAAAAATGCTCAACTGAGTGCATATCTTCCCTCTTGTCGTTACTGCTGATTTTACTTAAAATTTTTCTTGTTCTTTGCTGCCAAATAAACTACATCAGTATCAGCTGGGAGGGAGAAGAAGGAGGTAAGAGAGCTGGCTGCTGACCCTTGTTGTGTCCATCACCTGTAAACTGGACTCTTGACAAGTTGACTTGCTGACAGCCTGGCAAGAGAAAGGTCCTGAGCTTCTGGGGAGCTGGGGACTCTGGCTTGGTTGCCGACCCTGGGGCTGGACAAGTGGCATGGCTTCCTAATTATCAATGGGTCTGAGCCCAGAGCTCACTCACACTTTCTGGCTGAGAGATGTTTTTTGTTTCATTAATGACCCATTTTAGTATTGATGGGTACACATAAAAGAGAACTGTTGATGCTAAGGGAGGCTTGGGCTTGGCTAAGAATCCAACATTCCTTCCACTTGTACTGCAGAAGCTCTAAACACTGCGGATTTCAATGAACTCATCATGCCCAGCTTGCTCATTTCAGTCGTCATTACTGCTAGCCTTGGATCTCCAGGCTGATCGAATATCCAGAAGTAAAGTGTTATTGCTGACCATCACCATCGTCCACTCTCACACTCCTACAATTGCCCCTCTGCCTAGACTGGATCCTGCCCTATGCAAAGCCCCCAGAGCTGTCACTAACAGCAGTTCCGCCAACACCCAGAGAGCACCTTGGCCTCCTCACTCACTCTCATCTATTCAGGATTGAGTTTGTAACTTCACCAAATTTTGACTTCTCAATCTTGCTATATACTGTATCCTTTTGACTCTCAGGAGCAAAAGGGATGGAGAAATTTTAGAAAAGATAGTTGGGAGAGCTTATTTCTGTGTTCTCAGTCACCCTCTCCATGTTCCCTATTGTTGTGCACCTATTTCAAGAACTCACTCAGGGCACAATGGAGAAATCTAGAGCCCCACAACCCTAACCACACTCCCACATCCACCTGTCTCAAGTGCTTCCACTAATAACAACTGCCCCTCAGTTGGCCACTGTCACTAAAGACTTAAACTGGGAAGATATTTACTATTATTTGTAGCTTTTGGACAAAAGTGTTTGTCTCTTCTTTTTTAAAAGCTCAGTTTGTTTACACCTCTTCACTTTTGGGAGAGCACCGATTTAACAGGTGACCCGCCTTATCCTTAACTTTGAGGTAATAGCTGACACTTTTTAAAAGAAGAATTAGCAGATAATCTGCCTTGAAATGTGACAGGCTGCCTACTGATCTAACCATAACACAGCACAACGTGATTCAGCCTGTCTGGAGAAAGAAAATACATATTTAGTATAAAGAGAAGATATAAGCAATGGAACAGTTGGTTATACATTATAAGTTGTAATAAATGAAAATATCGAGTGCATTTTAAATGATTAATGTATGAAAACTGTCATCACTTAAGGTGCATTAATCAAGAAAAAATGCACGCTTTGCATAGTGGTTAATGTCGCAGGCCCATTGTTCAGCTTTGATAATGTGCATAATAATGCTCAGTATGACAATGAGTTGGGGTAGCTGAAAATTTAGGATGGTTGCAAGTTCCGTGTAGTATTTGGATTAGCATCTTAATCTGTGCCTTGTCAGCCTCATCAGTACACAAGCTAGGTATTTTTTTTCCAAAACTAGTAAAAATGAGGATGCATTTTTTGCAACTTTTTTTTTTAAGATAGAGAATAATGACCAAGGTACCTGCTTAAACAAATACTACCAGCATTCATTAGTTAGGATGGTTACATGTAAAAGAAATGATGCCAGATAGTAACAAATCCAAGAGAAGTTTATTATGAAAATGGCACCTGCGGATGAAAAAATTAAGTTACATAAAAGACAACCATGTATGTGACATGTATGAGAATCTACAAAAGTATAAAAAGAACCCTGTTGTAAATGAAGTATGTACATTTCTGATTTGCAGCATTATCAATGGTCAATGAAAAAAAATGTTTCAAAATAAGCCAGGCACTCAGGAAGTTAGGTCCGGTTAGCTTCACACAAAACAAATGTACCATCGCTGTCGCTTTGTAACGTTTTAATTATTTTTTATATATATATCGTAGAGTTGGTAACACTGCTAAGATTTTTTTACGAACAGAATATCCCTTTCCCCATTATTCAGCTACTTGGCACCAGTCTCCTCATAAAAGTTTTCATATATTTGTACAAGAAATAGTTAAAAACACAGACACAGTCTTCACAGGTAATGAAGTGTTTTTTTTTTTTTTTCATTTTGTAATTTTAAACACTATGGATTTAGACAGCAGCTGTGATTATCTGTTAGTTTAAATCACCAGAAATCATTTTGACACAACACAGAAACATTTATAAAATAAAAAAAACAAACAGCTGTCTAGCTGTTCTTTGTAGCTGATAGGTGCATTCCTTTGATTGTTCAATAGCTAGAGTAGAGCTTCCAAAATTAATCTTTAAATTTCTCGATTGGCCTTCTTTACCTTCTACACCCACCTAAATCTTTCAGGGAAGTTTACTACTAAAAGTTGTGGCATTTAACTTCCTTCTGCCTTATTCCAGCATGGCTTGGGCCCAACTCACAGAATCAAAGGTTTGAGAGGAATCCACTCAACACAGTGATATTCAAAGGACAGCCGAGTTACTATATTAGCATTGCACAAATAAACAAATATATATGACAATTCTATATTTCATTACCCCCTCCCATTTTGTTTTTTAAAAATGTTGGTTGACCTTTGAAATAATTTTCTGTCTCACTGGTAATTGCTTTATATATTGCTCCATCAGCCAACCTGAAAGGAAACCAAAGAAAAGCACCCACTGCTTATAGGTAGAGCACAAGGGACTCTGGGAATGTTAACAACTGAGGCTGTATGGCATCGATTTATTTAATATATCTGAGCATTATTCTTCAGTGCTTTGCGTAGCACTCCAGAATTGAGAGAGAGAGAGTCATACCCAGAATTCCGTTGTGGGAAAAATGGCTCCATTAACCTTGAGCTAGTTAAGAGTCTTTTTATCTCTGAGAATGAAAACGATTTTGGGGACAGGGGAAGGAAAGCAGAGGAGGGGGAAAGGGAGACCAGAAAGGGAGGGAAAGAAAGGAGAGATAGGGAGAATATACACCAGCAAAGCAACAGCAGGAATTTTAAAAAGTAAAACGGAGGATTCACAGACAGTAGAAGCAGTATAGGGTGACATTACAGAGGAAGGCCACCACACAAAAACCACTAACCCCCAAGAATCACTGATTCACTAGGACTGCAGGAATGGGACTGTACCACTCCGGACTAGAGATAGAGCACAGAGAAGACAAAGGACAAAACAACTACATTAGCTTAGTATATACTGCATATAGAAACACACATTGAAACTGCAATGGGACTGACAGCCAAGGACACGTACACACCGTACACATTACAGTTCTCACATCTGTTATTAGATGCCTTAACAAACAGCTGCCAAAAATGAAGTGGAAGAAGAATTTAATACTTGACAGTCATTTGGAGTGTTTGACACCACACTGATTTCTGGCAACAAAGACAAAATAGGCTATTTTTTTCTTTTTCTTTTTCTTTTTTTTTCTTTTTTTACTTCATGTGCAGTTTTCAATTGCAGTTATCTGTCTGAAGCTTATTAACCCATTCTTTAGTTTTAAAACTTATTGGTTTCAACTTAGAAATTAGAACCAAAGGGAAATAAATTCCATCAAGTCAATCCCCCAAAATACAAACCTTACTTTTTTTCCAGCAAGAAATGAAACAAACCAAAAACATGTTAAATACTTTTCCTTCTTTTTCTCTGAAGTGTTATTGAAGTTGCAAAATTAGCCTCAGTTAGACTGAGTAAGGGAGAAAAAAAAGCTTAATAAAAGGCAGTATGTACCTAAACTGCTCCTCAAATCAGTTTGATTGAGTTTTCCAAAAGCCCCCCTTTAAAAGGGCTTTACTGACCCATTAAATTTAATGTGAGGCTATGTTTGTTAGTTGGGAGGTAAAAAACTTTAAGTCCTGCAGCAAATGTTAATGAGGGCTTTGTCTTAACTAACCAAGGAGACTGCAGCAACGGACTCCAGACCAGGACAGAACACATTTTTTTTTTTCCAAAACCCAGCCCAGGAGCTGCATTTTGTATGAAGACATTACAGATTAATAAATGATAGCACCATGGTTTTAGAAATTAAGTTAATGTTTCAGTAATTAACATTTAGTCCAACTTTTTTTTAAAACATTCTAGTCACAGGCCAGAAATTAAGTTTAAGAACCCAAATTATTTTTATGTGCAAGTAAGAAAATCTTAAAATCTTAACCATAAAAAGAGAATTAAATTCTGCATAAAATTCTAAAATACTATTTCCCTATTTTTAAAGGAATTAGGAACAGAAACAACAACAACAAAAAAAACCCACCCCATTTCATTTGACTTAGTCAAACAGGGCACATTGTTTATGCTTGTCTCTTTCCATCTTGATCATATCAAGATCTTTATGAAGAAAACCCAATGGTTGTCACTTGAGAAATCTCTTGACCACAAGACTGAGTATTCTATGGCAGAGGCATATACACATTAAAGACATCTTAATAAAGATGCAAAGGAAAGCAAAACAACTCAACACACATCTTAGAAGAAGACAAAATGGCAGGCAACTGGTCATCTGACCCTCTGAAGGCAAAAAAATAAACATATCTTTACAGGAAAGAATAAGTCACGTTAAAGAAAGAGGGGATGGAATGGGGACCATCGTGTTGAGAGAAGACGCTGACCTGCTCGAATTCAAAGTGCTAGAATTAAAGGTCTAAACGAAAACGCCAACGATGCCTCCGAGCGGACCCTGCACACGCCGGGCGGCGCCTCAGTCCTCCTTGCGCTCCAGAGTCTGTGCCGCGTGGATGCCATTGCTGTAGACAGGGAAGGGCAGCGTGGAGAAGAGTCCCTCGGCCGTGGTGAACACGTTGCCGGCGGGCATCTGCGTCAGGCTGGCCGCGCTCACAGCGCCGCCAAACGGTCCCGACATGTTGAGCCGGTGCACGTGGTGGTAGAGCATCTCCATGGGCGTCTTGGGGTCGAGGCCGAAGCCAGGGCTGTTAACGTCCACGAAGTTAACAGCGTGCGCGTTGGGCAGCAGGTTGCCCTGCATGGCCAGGGTCACCTCGGCGGGCGCATAGCGGATGGTACCCGTGGTGTAGACCCTCTGTGCGGCCGTGCTGGTGGCGGCCAGGGTCCCGGTCACCCGGTGCACCAGCGGGAGGACGACGTTGCCCGCCTGCAACCTCTGCAGCGCCTCCAGGTCCCCAGTGTACAGCAAGGAGTTGGACGCACTTGGACCGCCACTGCTGCCACCGCCGCTGCCGCTGCCGCCGCCCCCGGGGTGCTTGTCCCGCGGGGACGCCGAGAGCGGGGGCGACAGCGGGTCGGAGGCGACAGGGGCCAAGGCCGTGGTGGCCGAGGTGCTGAACTGAGTCTTGCGGGCGGCCGCGCCGTCGGCGCCGGGCGGGGTGAGGACCGAGTCCGGGATGGCCACGTGCAGCCCCCCGCCACTCCCGCCGCCCTGCGGGGACGGGAAGTGCTCGGAGCTTGGGGGCTTGGTCATGCTGTAGGGAGACTCGTTCCTGGAGATCTCCCGGTTGGGCGGGTAGTTCCAGATGCTGCTGTCGTTGTCGAAGTTGATAGGTTCAGAGATCTCCGTCTTGATCTTGAGCACCGAGGCACTGTGGGGGGAGGACAGCAGCCGCGGGGGCTCCACCAAGCCCGCGTCCAGGCCGCCGGGGCTCGACGCGCTGGACAGGCGCCGGCGACTGGCGCTGCCGCCCTTCTGCCGTTTCCGCCTCTTCTTGCGCTTCTGGTGCTTGCTGGAGGCCTGCGCGCCCGCCTCGCCGGCGCTGTCCGAGTCCTTGGCGCTGTCGGACGTGAGCGACTCGCAGTTCTGCAGCCGCAGGTCCGACTCGCTCTCCACGTAGCGCTCCACCTTGATCTGCATGGGGCCCAGCGCACCGAAGCCGTCCTCTGCCGCCTTGGGGTTCTCAAAGTCCGAGTGCTCGAAGCTGTCGTCGCTGTCGCGGCTGTCCGGGTTGCTGGAGCTGTGGCCGTCGTCGTTGCAGTTCATGTTGTTGTCGCACGCGTTGCCCGACTTCTTCCGGTCGGGCTCTGGGTCTTCGCTGTTCTCCGACTGATTCCCCTTTTCATCGGACTTGGAGTTCTCATTGTCCTCTGCGTGGGGCCAGCGGCCGGGGTGATAGGGTGGGGGAGGGAAAAGGAGGGACAGAGAAAACATCCTGTTAGCAGGGCAGAAACCAGGGCGGGGCAGGGAAGGCGGTCTGTCCCCTGGGATGAGCTGCACCACCTTCTGGTGACTTCAAGCCTGGACTTTCAGTGTTGAGGGCCTAGATTAGCGGGAGGTTTTCTTGGAGAGTGGGCTAGCAGCATGGACCTCACCTGGACATCTGGTCCAAACGAAGAATCTCAGCCCCGTCCAGACCCACTGAATCACATACTGCATTTGAACAAGCTCCCCAGGAGATTCTAAGGCATATTATAGTTCGAAAAGTCCTGCAATGATACCTAGGGAATAAGTAACCTGGAATAAAGTGCTAGTGACAGAAAAATGAAGGAATATAAGGTGACACTTAAAGAGGTCTGCACCATACACTGGTAAATACTTTTGTTCATTATTGAAAGCTACACTCTGTTTCTATTAACTTATTTTTATCCATAGCACTGAGGATTCACCATCTGATTCACTGTATGACTTTATTTTTATTTGCTTCTATCTCTTCCCCATCTAGAATATAAGCCCTATGGTGGTAGGTGATTTTCATCTGTTTTGGTCACTGCTACGTACCAGCAGAGACTATTCTAGAACTTCTGCAATTATAAAGAACTTTCAAATTAATACAATTTAGGGGGTAGGAAAACAATCAAGATACTCCATGAGGACCCATTGTTGTCTCCTGCTTTCCCAAGGCTATATATGAGGTATAGGCATTCCAGTTGTTACACCTGGAGCACCAGATGCCCTGATGATAGGGGGTGTGGGGGAACCCTAGTGACCTACCACATTTTAGGAAGATTAGATTGTCCGGGTAAAAACAATCTCTGAAGATTCAGGGATGATGCTGATTTTTACCCCTTTGCCATGACTGTTTTTGGATGTGGTCTGAATTAGAACATTGGGCAAATCATGTAACCACTCTGGCCTTCACTTCCCTTTCTGTAGCAGAAGAGGTGGGGTTAGAAAAGGTTTAGCAATTTTTGCAGCTTTAAAAATTTTCAAGTTCTGTGCTCCCTGGCTCTAGTATGTCTGTGGAATGGAACTGGGGATAGGAGGAAAAGCAAATTTTTGCATTAATTTTCCTGAACTCCAAATAACTACTTGCAAAGTCTGTTTCTCAAAATACCTAGAAAGGGGAACGCATGGATTTGTTCTGCATAATTGAGAAAATGAGTAACAGGCCGGATGTGGTGGCCCATGCCTGCAATCCCAGTGATTTGGGAGGTTGAGGCAGGAGGATTGCAAGTTTGAGTCCAGCCTTGCCAATTTACCAAGACTCTCAGCAATTTACTGAGACCCCTGTCTTAAAATAAAAAATAAAAAGGACTGGGGATGTAGCTCAGTGGTAAAGCACCCCTGAGTTTCCCAGTACCAAGTAAAACAATAAGAAGAAACAAACAAAAAGAAAATAAGTAACCGTCTAACACCCTGACAGAGACATTCATAGATGCCATTAAGTATCCCACTTTAGGAGCTCAGTGTCAGCTGGGTGAAGGTATGAATATTTGTGGCTCAAAGTCAGACACTCTAGGAGCTAGCATTGGTAGGTAGCCTTTGTGACTGCTTCCCGTGAAGAGGCCAGAACTAGCTCTGGGGTTATAGCATAACTCCTCTACATGGTCAAGGAAGAGCTGATATTACATAAGGGATTGCTAAATCAGTCTCTTACTCTCTGTATGTTTATTATGTAAGTATATATACACACACACACCCTCACATATATATCACAACATATACGTATACACACACATATATATTTATACATCATATAAATATAAGCATTTGTGTGTGCAGAGAGGAGACTCAATAATAACTTGATGTACACATTTAAAATTTGGCCAGTTGCTTGGCCTTGACCATGGCCCTTGGCTACTGCCCACCCTTCATGTTTGACAAGGCAGCCATAACTATAGAACATGGAGGAAAAGTAATACCTGTAATACCTGAGGTGTCTTTAGAGTCTGATTCAGAGTCCGATGTCTCAGAGGATTCAGAAGTTTTCTCTGGCAGATGGGGGAGTTGTGCGATGTCCATGGGTGTGTCCTTGTATTCGGGATTACTGTGAGGGAGGGAGACATTCCTCAGGAGTGTAGTCACCTTTTCTGCATGGTTTGCTTTGGACCACCTTCTCCCAAACTTGTGGAGTTTAGAAAGTTTAGGAGACTAAAGAGGAAATCATTTCTCAGCTCCTCATGGGACTTTTACAGAAGCTTGGATTATATGTGCCAGGGTACAGGTGCACCCTGCGACAATGATTGAATACCCAAATGCTGCATTGAAAGCCACTAAAAAGCTTTTAAATAATCAGGTACCACTGGGGGCCAAGGAACTGTGCTGCTTGACATTCCTCCCAGTATAACCCCTGGGGGGTTGGGAGGATGAGAAGTACTCTCAACAATTCATTCCCACACCTCCTGGTGTACTCTACCTTCTCTGGGGCTCCTACTGAGTCCATTGCCTCAGTACCCTTATCTTGGCCCCTTGATGTAACTTCTCAGCTGTTCAGCTAGTTCCAAAGCTATTGGTGGGGGTGAGGGGCAGAATCCTCAGTGTCTAACGATCTGACTGATGCACAGGTGTACCTTGGGATGCATGGATTATGGCTACTGAACTGTCAACACACCCATTACAATCACATTTTCTTCTGCTCATGTGGTGTACACCTGTGGCTTATTAGCTAGAAATCTGATTGCAGTGGGGAGAGTCCCAGTGTGAGAGAGGCCCTAACAGAATGGATCTAACCCCATTTGCACAAATGTGCTTAATTTGAGGTCTATTTTTAATTCAGAAACAAGCCTCTTCTGGAAAAGAGAGCATGTGCGGTCAGTTCGAGCTAGCTGTCTTCTGGAAAAGCCACTTCCAGGCTGGCCCGAAAGTATATGAGCAACATGGGGTGCTGAAATCTGTAGGCACAAGGAGGCATCCTGCCTTGGAACAGGAAATGCCTCTTCTATCCTTGGATGGCCAACTAAGCAGAGACTTACAATAGATGATTACTGACTCATTTGCTAGCCTGTTGTGAATTTCCTATGTTAAAGACTCACTATTTCAGTAACTACTTTAAAACTGCAGATGTCCCTGGGAGGGTTAATTCACAAAGATGGATTATCAGGCATTTACTCCTTAGTGTGAATTAGCTTCTACAGTAAAGCTTTCTCTAGATAATCAGATGAGACTAATGGTAGGAAGGTGGGCTTAGCACTTAGCAGTCTCTGAATACTCTAAGTCTATAATTCTATTCCATTTTATAAGGGAATGGGAAGCATGCTAAGGCAGGTAATTTCAGACTAGAGAAGGATGAGCTTGGATGGGGTTCAGAAGTGAGGTATTCTGGGAAAGAAGACAGTAGGAAGGTATTGTTCAGGAAAGAACAAAAGATCAGAATTTGGGAAAGAAAGCCGAACTTCAGTAGTTGCTATTTTGCCAAGGCCACGTCCCTTTCTATGTAGATCTCCAGCCTACAGAATGACCCTAATGGGTGCTGGCTTGGTGGAATTTCCTCCGCTAAAACTCATCAACATCAGTCTCCTTTATTCCAGCTACCATAGGAGTTCAAGGTCAATGTCCTTCTGCTTACTGTCTTGTATCATCAACCTCAGGGTAAGTCTTGAGGTCAACTGAGAAAGTTCTACCACATCTGAGTCTGAGGTTCTAGAGCTTGAAGGCTGGTCTGTGATACTCAAACTGCTCCCTCTCCATATGGAATTTGATGGAACAGAATTACACTTGTACTATTTGACTCTTGGCTAGATCAATGGTGTTGATCCAAGGTTGTATAGGTTGACTTCTCCTAACCCTCCATTTGTGGACAGAGTAGAAGTCATGAGGATGATGAGACATTAAGAAAGATTTAGATAGAAAAATATCTCACAGAATGGGCATAACAACCATATAGATGACTTCAGTACCCTATGTTATGTTAACATGGAGGACACTTTCCACCCTATAATGTTCTTGTCATCAATGATTATTTCTTAATAGTACCGGGTATCATTGGCACAGCACCATTTTTGCTTAGCAAAAGAATGTCAATACCACAATACCTTATTCTATTTTCTGTTTGTCATTTAAGCTTTTATAACTTTCTGAAGGGGATAGTTTACATGAAAATCAAGTCTTGGAGAAAATGGCATTAAATACACATACTTTTACTTTTAGAGGGAATTAATACAGAGCAGAAGAGGTCAGAAAAGGAAAAGAAAGTAGATAAGTGAAGACTCTTTTAAGTGGTACCCATTAAGGCCCTCTCTAAAGCAATAATCATTAGTGTCTGATTGACACTAATGTCTTTAGAAGCAAGCACATTCATGCCTTCAAGTCATCAGCAAAGTATGTGAAACACTGACAGGCCAGCATCCTGGTGATCTGTGGTTGTTAGCATCTCAGTTGTACTTGGCTGTCTCAAAGAAAGATGGGGATTCAGGTAGTCCCTATCAACATTATCCACCAAAGGTCATCAACTTCTGTTCATTAGACCTATTGGACGTTTTCCTCCTCAGACCATATGTGGACCCTGTTTGGTGGCTTTAGAAGCCAAAGGCTGGAATGACAGTGGTGGCAGAGAGCCAAGCCAAGCATTGTGATAGCCTCATGACAGGATTGGAGAATGTCCCAGAAGGCTTTCCCCCAAACCCAGACCACCCTGTCTGTTGATCCTGGTTCCTTTTCTGCTTGCTTGAATCTAAAAGCAGAGTGTAAATGGGGGAAGAGAGAGAAAAGATGTCTTATACCAGAATTTAGGAAGTAGTTGACTTTGAACTCATACATGGATATAAATTTGAGGATATATTTTAAGAGCAGTGAAGCTTTCCTGAGTTTACAGAGCAGTAGGCAAAAGATTGTCTTCATTTTTTATACTGAGATTGTCATTATTCTGGCAAAGCAACTCACTTTACCTCAATACCTAGAGAATCATATGCTATGAAATAGGCTGGGAGCCTCAGAGGGATGAAATACAAGAGGCATATATTCTACCCTGCTACTTCTTCCTGTATCTTCTTTTGAGATTAATTTTTGCAAGGCTGGGAGTATGTGAGTGGAAGTGTGGTGGGGAATAAAGGGGTGCTTTTTGAATGCTTTAGTTGAAGGCAAAGGTCCATATTCTTTTTCTGGTCTGAGCATTTGTAAGGAGACCAAAGCAACCTCTTTAGAGCTGACCATATGTCAACAACCTAAGAATTACTGAACATCTTGCAAAGCTTTCCTGCAAGACCCTTCCAACAGTTTGATCTTACATCTCTTTTACTCTCATGGAAAGAAGAGCAAAACTTCCATGAAATTCCATACCAAGTAACATCAAAAGATAATACTTTCACAACATGTCAGCTATTAACTATAGGGCTGCACAGTTTATACCTGAGAAATAAAACAAGGAGAAAATATACCTAAGAAGATAATTCACCCAGATGATGTTCTTTTCATTTGCATTCTTGGCATTGATAGCTATGGTGGCACTAGACTGTATCCAGATATATCCTCCGTTCTTCTGCATCCAACGGTAATACTTCGTCACACACTGGCCCTTATTCAGCACTGGAGGGAAAAAGCAAGACAGAGGCATTGTATTAAGACTGGGACCAAATGATTTTTCATTCCTTCAAAACCTTAAGTCTAGAAAGCTTAAGTCTAGAAGGTCTTGCACCAAGCCAGCGGTGCTCTTCTGTATGCTTAATGTAGGACACCATTAGTAGGACAAATGAAATCAACAATTCAATGGAACCAGGGTTACTAGCATTAGTGGCAAGACTTTATTCCATTCGGGGCAGCCATGGTGTGAAAGGAAGCATAAAAGGACGACAAATCTTTTTGGCTCGCAGAATACCTAATGTGGTGTGGATATTGTCAATGGGTTTACTGTCGAATGGTAAGAAGGCAAATTTGTATGTGATTTATTCATAGCTTCAAGATAGCACTCTTTGAGGTTCTGGAGATTTGGTTCCAAAGCCGTTTTACCCCTCTGCCTTTGGTCATTTGCCTTTAGTGCAAGCAGTATCAACTGGCATCCTTATATACCTGGTCCTTTGATCTTGTCTAACAGAATTTATGGTCTTTGGATGAACTAAATTTACATTGGTCAGTCGGGAGAATTTCTGGTGAGACTGCTGAATGTTGGAACAAAATAAATCCCCCAATCGAGTCACAGAAAAACATTGGCCTGAGGGAGGCATAGAATTGACTTGGCTAGAGCCAAACAGAGTGACAGCTCCACACAGACTCTGAAATATGGTCCAAAATGAAGGAACAAGTAAAAACAATCAGTAATGTGAAACGGTGCCATTAAATACCCACTGAAAGAGAGCTTTAAAATGCAGATGTTAAAAATGATACTTTAACCAAAATCTTGCCAACTTGAAATTGATTTGATTTGTATCTGGGTACTCTTGAGCTAGTAAAAGGGGAAAGTGCAGTAAATCATCCTCTGAAATAAAGTGCTACGGATGGGAATGGTTTAAAAGGATGCCGGAAATGTGCAAAAACTGCTGTTAAGACTTGGATACAGACGGCGGCAACTCGGCGCCCCCCGAAAGCTCACCAGACGGCTGGCCACTAGAGGGCAGTGTGCACTCGTCTACGTGGCCCACTTTTGGCATGTCCTTGTCTCCGTCTGCTAAAATGAAAAACCTCTAACTGCTGTAATAAATTTGGCTAAATTAGCTGCTAAATGGTTATCTCAAGTAATATGTATTTGCATTAATCATCTTGCTCTAAACCAGAACAAGCCAGAGTCCTAAAGACGTAGTAAATTCATATTGTCCATTTAATTACGGCTAATAAGTGCTTCATATACAATAGTTTCATGAAGTACATTTTGATTTTTTTTGGGGGGGGGGTGTGGATGGCTAAAGCGGAGTCACTTTGGAAAAGAGCCGTGTCTCAGGCTGTTGAAATTCTTCCCATCGTGTCCTGAGCACTCTCCTGCTTCTGAGAGTGATCGCAAGTCAAACCTCCTCATGTTACATCTATGAACATACTTGCTTTCATGTTTCCTTCCCCTCTCTCTTTCTTTCTCCCAATACACTAAATGCATGGTTGTAAAATTTAATAATTATGTCTGCACTGTTGCTTGAAAAAGCCTCACTTATGACTGTTTCAATTTGTGGCAAGTTCCATTCTGAAATTATCGCACAGTTTAGGGTATTTCTAAGGTCCGGAACTGTCACCTTCCTTTGGTGGCAAGGCTCCACAGGTAGTATTGTACTCTCCTTTTGTAGGCAATTGTAAGTTCTGCCATTCTTGCATGCATGGCTTCCCAGGCTACAGAACTGCGTGGTGAAGCTGAAAGCAGTAAAATACTAACTCTGCCGTACAGCTCTTCTGTCAAACCATTGTTGCATGCAACAAGATGTGCTTTTATGCAGAGCCTCTCAATCTGGTTGACTATTAATCGAGGAATGATGGGTTATGTAATCCTGTCCACTCTTTTCACAGAGAAAACTTATTGTATTCCAAACAGTGGTTAGTGGTATATTTTTATGTGCTTTGTATCTGGAATAAAGGATACTTCCAAATGGTTCTAGTATTTTTTAACAAAGGCAAAGAGACTAAGAAACCCCTTTTGGGAATCACACGAAGAAAACATTGAGATGGTGGTCAGGTCAGCTCAGTTTGGTTGGGAATTCTGGACTGGAATGTGACCAAAAGCAGGCAAAACTTAAAAACAAACATTAACAACAACAACAACAAACCCCGCTTTGGTTCCCCCAGAATGCAGAGTATAGAAAAAGGCAAAAGAATGAAGAGATTGTAAAATCAAATTAGAGGGCCTGGGGTTGTAGCTCAGTGGTGGAGTGCTTGTCTTGCACTTACGATGCACTGGGTTTGATCTTCAGCACCACATAAAAATAAATAAATAAAAAATAAAGGTATTGTGTTTATCTATAACTAAAAATATTTTTAAAAAATCAAATTAGTATTTGTGAATCCACATAAAGATTCCCCCACCTCTTCCTATTGATACTTACTCTTAAAGCAAGCAGACAAGCAAAATCCCAACTGTGAAATGGATATCCTGCAAAACATTTGCCTCCCTGGTGGTTTTCAGGTATGTGTTGTAAAGGGGACTGAAATGCTTATTTGCTAATGGGCTGATATGGTGTCGCCTTTTTGAGATAAGACAGGATGACTCAGTGTGCTTAAATGCATATGTGTTTCCTGAGAAGACAAATACTAATTTATTAGGGCCCATGAATGCATACATACAGCCTTCCTTTTACCCAGGGTGGGGCCATCTAGCAGAGAGAAGACCTGAATGAAGGAGAGGCAGGACAGGTGAGTTTTGCTGTGAGGAGGTGGCTGTAAAAGGACTGAAGAGCAAGGGGTTTCTTGGGGAGTCGGGGAGCTACACGATTGCCCGAGTTATGTTGGTAAATATTAAGAAGCAGGTTTCAGAGCTCACCTCAGGAAACTGAAGAAGACAAGTTTGGCTTAACCCATAGTTTCCCTGGGCTAGTCTGATAAACTGAACTTTTAAAGGGAAAACATTTTAGCATGGTCTTAGATCACAAGTCTGTCTTGAAGATTAGTGTTTTGTGAATGAGACCCCCATGCATCATTGGGAACCTAGATAACTACAGATAGGGTATGAAATTAGCTCCCACTAAAGCATGAAATGTTGACCAAAATAGTGCCCAAGTTGTTTTTCAGGAGGTCTCATAAAAGAGGCCACAATGGAATTTTTCTTATTTTAAAATGAACAAGGAATAATTTTTGCATGAGTCTCTAGAATATAAATTTATGACTTTGGGATGAAGCTTATTTCTTGAAAAAAAAAATCATACTGGCAAATCAGTTGGATCATTCCAGCTGCGCCAGAGGCAGGATCTGACAGCTTTTCCTGAGCTCATGTGGTCCTAATCAGCTCAAGAAGAAAAGCCACCTTGGTGCCAGTTTGAAAGAGATTCTTAGTGTGTAATAAATTAGAGAACTTGAAAAACACACAAAACTTTTTTGATTCTCTTTAATCCAGTGGATGTTATTTTTATTTTCAAGCTTTAAGTTAAGATAACCCAGAGAAATGAGAAGATATTTGTCAATTTCATAACACCGTTTTTGTGAGGAAAACCAGAATAAAGTACAATGTCAGTTACTTGACATGAAGTCCTTAAAAATAGTTGGTTGTCCCTAGAAAAGAGATAGACACCGAACCATTGAGCCCAGGAGTAAATTCAAACTATTAAGGGAAGAAAGCAGAGGGAAAGGAAATAGACATGTGGATATTTTTACTATCACACCCATGAGATATGGTCTAAGTACTTCTTTATTTTATTTTATTTTTTTTAGTTGTAGGCAGACAGAATATTTTATTTTTATGTGGTGCTGGGGATCGAACCCAGTGCCTCACGCATGCCAGGCGAGCACGCTACCACTGCGCCATAACCCCAGCCCCTGGTCTAAGTCCTTCTAACACACAACTTGGCTTCTTTTTGGTTTATTCCATAATTTCCTTTTTGCTATCCAAAATTTTTGGGTGGAGCAGCCTGTGTGTTCTTCAACTGAGTTCACTGATCATGTAGCAACTTCTCTGAGTTACGTCTTTAAGGGTGTGCAATAGGAATTAATTTTTATTTAAGGATCTTGAAATTTTAAATAACTTATTTTTAGATTTCACATCTGAATAGTCCAAACATGACTGTGCATCCTTCTGCTACCACACAAGAATATGTTCCTTATTAGTCTAGTGCATAACTGGTTGCTTTTTTCTCAATGCCCTAAGGAAAACCAAGCTACTCTGTTCAGTGTCACCCCACCCTCCAAGCTGAAGGTGCCTGAGACTTACAAACTGTGCTCTTCAGTGGACAGAGATGACCTTCTGCTTGGGAGAAGAATACAGCAGAGATGAACAAAGAGAGATTGAAATTCTCCTGGTTGAGCTGTACTAGCCCTGCTCATTGACAATTAGGAAACCATGAATGACTCTTTGGCTTTTAGTCAAAATGCTGCCCACCCTTAAGAAGATACAGTTCGTTCAGTCAAAGAAAATTATTTTAGAGCATGTGACCTTTTACACCCCCCCCCCCCCGAAAAAAAAACCTGGATGCTAAGTTTTATTGAATATGCTTTTAAAATGTCACCTGGTCTCTTGGTTCAAGCTTAGTGGTTGGCATACAAGAAACATTCTGCTTGTAGAGAATAATCGTTCTTCCCCAAACCCGACGAGCTTTGTTGCTGCAGCACACACCCACAGCCCTGCACACAGTTCCCAACAGAGGGATTTCAGTTTTCCTTGGGAAAACTTTGTCCACAGACATAGACTGATGACTGAAAGGACATAAAGGAAGCCAGTGTCTGCGGCGGGAACATAATTCTGTTAGTAAATCAAAACAAATCAGTACAAGTTTGCCTTCAGAAATATGAAGGAAAAAAGAGAACATGGTCTCTTCCTGTTGGGCTGTTCTACAAAATCAAAGCCAAAGAGTCTAAATAGTGAGTTAGTTGTGTGTCAAAAAGAAGGAAGCAGTCAAATGCAGTTTGCAGAGGAGATGAAGAACACATATCAAAAGCGGTCTTTTAGCAGAGTGTCTCACAAAAGGACATTTTAGTGGTTTGCATATGCATTAAAAAGCTGCAATACTTGGCGTATTCAGGTAAGTATAGAAGAAATAGGAAATGGTGAGATCATCGGAGATTCCACACTTCACATTCACACAGCTGAACAAAGAACTTCATTATCGTCATGGCGATATGAGGACGCATCTGCCGCGCCACTCACCCTCCCTTGAGGTACCTTCATCAATGGCTGCAGAGCGCAGAGAGCGGACGCCTTCTGCTAGAAACTCAAAAATGATTTCTGAATTCACTAAAGTGGAGTGTGTATATGTGTGTGTGTTTAAGTAAGGGCGGGTGTGCTAGAATCACACTTTCTACTTAATACCACAGTTGGGTGCTCAGCTGTAGCCACTGGTTCTCTTTCTACATTCACAAAACTGGCAGATGAAACATGAAAAAGAATACTGACTCTTTAATCTCTGCTTCTCCACCTAAGGCCCAAGGCAGGCTGACAGGGAACTTCATTCTGGAAACAGACTTAAAAAAAAAAAAAAATTCTGGATTACTTTTTCCTCTGCTTTTGAAAACTGTGGACTATAGGGGAATGAACCTGACATAGACTTAAAACAAGAACAAGTTTCTTTATCTAAAAAGTTATAGTCCTTGATGCTTACAGGAAGGTCATTTTCAAAACCCACTGGAGAAACAGCATTGTAGCCAGAGACTGCATTAAGTGCTTTATTTACTTGCAATAGAGACAGTTTTTCATTTAGAACTGCTCATAGGATCAACCGAGGCTTTGAAGCTGTGCAGACTTTCCTATAGATTTTGCAATTAGTGAGCTAGATGTCTTAAATAGCAGGCATTCACAAATTGGTTTTAGTTTTTTTTTTGTAAGTCTATGTGCTGAGCAATATTTGGTAAAGCTGAATGATATTTGATACTTAATGTGAGTTATAAGCTTAAGGACAAAAGACCTGTGGATGTTTTGTGAATGACTTTGCATCATCTATGGATTTTTCCCCCTAATACACTAATGACAGGCCCTGCTTGAACTGCTATCTGTGTGATTTACAACCTCAGAAGAGGTTTTGTCCTATATCACTGCCAATTGATAGATTTTTATTAACTGTTAATATTGAATCATGCAGAAAACTTTTCATTGATTTAGAACACGTCAATTTGCTAAATTTGAAAAATAAATTCCCCTTTTCTTCTTCATGATAATGTACTAAATTGGAGTCAAAGGCTTTTAAACACTGATGGTATCAGTATCATGTCCTAGGACAGAGAGAATCAAAGTAATTGTTGGCACAAGTGACATCTAAGATCTCAGGGCTTTTTCAAGTTGTCTACAGTCCAAGCAGAAATTCTCAGTACTACTCATTCCTGCCCTTCTCAACTTCAAAAAGTTAAGGACAATATTTTAAAAGACCACACACCTTTATTTTTGCAGGGATTTGCTATCAAAAGGAAAAACAGTAAACTCTTCAGCATAGAATTAGGAGAGATTTAGGCAATGTTCAATGGACATATCCAACCACTCAATAATTTTTGTGTGTTCCTACTCTGTGTCAGGCACTAGGAAATACAGCAAACAAGCTCTGTGGTGGCCCTGTTCTCCCACTCAATCTCAATCATGCCGAGTACATTCCCCATCCGGTGACTGGGGTAGGTTTAGAATATGATGAAGTCCTGGAAAGTGCAAGTGGAGGGAAGTCACCACTGTGAGAAGTGGTTGGAAAAGTTTTCTTCACTCTAAAGTAGTGACTTACCTCTATTTGCCTTTGAGTCAGAAAGAGGGGATCATCAATCATTTTTACTAATAAATTTATAATTGTGACAACTGTATGGAAAATGGCACGTGGGTCTAAGAAAGCCCACGGGCCTGACTTGGGCTAGGCGAATTCCTCTCCTCCTGGAGTATTGGAGCTGTTAAGGAACCCCCAAAAAGCAAGATATGAAGAGGGCCTTACAAGAGGACTGTGTGTTTCTGGATGCAGTTATCTGGTTGAGTCTACGAAGCATCTTGAAAAGAAATATGTAAGTGGCAAGGTATAGGTATATTAAAGTAGTGTTTCATGAATTCAAGACTATTTAAAGAATCTCAGACAAATTCTATTTTTCTCCTGTTATACAGATTTTAAAAAATCCAAGTAGTTGGTGGTAAAAACTTTACAGATTCTGCCATGTAGCTGTCATTGTTGGTGGTCCACTGAATGGACACTGCCACATCCTCCCAGATAATAGAACTCTGATTTGGGGGGGGGGGGACCAAAAACCCTTGATCGTTTAACTCAGAAGTAGTTGATTCCATCCCTTTGCCATCTGATAAAATGCTGGACAAGGAGACACAAGTGCTTCTCTCTGCTGGACCGAGAGCTCTGGGAGTTTTCTTTCTTTGCAAAATGAACACACAACAGCAACTGACCATGTCCTGACTTTAGACCTTACTCTGTTAGGAACTGATGATTGGCGGGTGCTAGAGCTAGCTTCCTCATGAAGAGAAAGTTCAGAGAATTACAAAGAAAGTTTAAGTCATTTTTACTTGGGTCTTCTGTTACTTGTAGCTAAATGCATTTCAGCTGAGATGCCCCAACAAAAGTCTTAGGAAGCCACCATGGATGTGCATGTTCAGGAAGAGGTCTGAGTAACCTGGTCATTAGTTAATCTGTGATATGTGGACAAACGCTGGTGTGTTAAGACACATCCATGAACTGAATCCTTTGGTGCTTATTTGGATTTTTAAAAGTTTGAGATTTTTTTAAGATATGCAGGATGTCGTTGATGTTTTAAAGAAAACTTTAAAACTTTAAAAAAATACAACATTAAGATGCTATAACAAGAAATGATGAAGTTGATTTATTTAGGTTAATTTATTTAGGTTAAAATTGATGATTTAGAAGTATTGATATTTTTTTCTGATCCTGTTTTATAAGAGTGATGGGTTATTTTTTGCCAAATAGAAGATTATTGTTTTTAACAACTACAATAAAAGCAGCTACTAATTGAAATGGTAATAAGGAATAAGTATCCACAGGAGAATTTAATTTTTTTTTTGGTACCGGGAAACTCAGGGGTACTCAACCGCTGAGCCACATCCCTAGCCCTATTTTGTGTTTTATGTAGAGACAGGGTCTCACTGAGTTGCTTAGCACCTCACTGTTGCTGAGGCTGGCTTTGAACTCGTGATTCTCCTGTCTCAGTCTCCCAAAGTGCTGGGATTACAGGCTTGCGTCACTGCGCCCTGCGAAAATTGAATTTATCAGTCAAATCAAAGTTCTGGTTTACCCTCTGGGGAGAGAGGAAAGAGTCTGTGTTTGTAGTCTATGTTCCTCATATGCTCTTCTAAGCCTGGATGCCCTTGACACCCCTGCCCATCTCTTGCCTTCCTGGCTTCTTGCCACCATCTTTCAAGGTCCACAGGCAGTGTGCTTCCCTCCTGGGTGTTTCTATCCTCCCTTGCTTGCCCCCACCTTGGAGGTTTCTGTGTTTTGTCTATATTCTTCCATCTATTCAGAATTGACTGTTTCAAGCTATCTTCTCTACTAGCATGAAGCACCTTGAAGGTAAAGGCTGTATCTTAGTTATTTTTGAAACCTCACAGCAATATCACAAAGCTTTGTATATAGCATGAACTCAGAAATGTTAGATGAACTTGAACTAGGAAAATATCACTGCTTGGGGCTGAGGTTGTGGCTCAGTGGTAGAGCGCTTGCCTAGCATGCATGAGGCACTGGGTTCGATCCTCAGCACCACATATAAAAAATAAATGAATAAAATAAAAATCCATCAACAATTAAAAAAATATTAAAAAAAAAGAAAATATCACTGCTCACATTCAACACATGGAATCAAGTAAGTATGCATAGGAAAATACTGACCTAGGGGAAAGCACCAAAGAACTCATTTTCTTCCTAAGTTGGACACTATTACTTTTAAAACACTGCTAACTTCCTCCTAAAACTTCACATCTTTGTAAAGTAGTCAAGTTTATCAGGTAATCATATACTTGTCTCATTTGAACACTGACTGAGACACCCTCAGAGCCAATTCACTACTCGCATCTTACTGTTAATAGAATTCATCCAAATCCATAGGAAAATGAAATTGTTAAGATGGTTAGTTGCACTGTATTTACACCTTCTGCATAAGAGAGTATGGTCAATATTTCTCAAGCTTTGAAAAGTTGGCTGGGGATTTTGTTAACTACACATTTGGATTTAGTAAGTTTGGGGCAGGCCTGAAATTCTGCATTTCTATAAGCTGCTGCATAATGTCAGTACTGCTGTTGCAGACCAGTATGTAGGCAGGTACCCAGCTGGTGGTTAGGCTCTCATGCTGGTCATTTTTCTCTGTGCTTGCTGCCCATGGACAGGAAGAACCCAAATCAGCAGTCGGGGCAAGGCGGGGGAGACATAAAATAATAATACTAATTCACTCCTGGATAAGAATCTGGCTTATCTTGCTCCCTCTGACAGTCTCTTCAATTAACGGATAGGCACATGATGTAGGCTGACTTGGCTTCTGAAGAAAGGCAGACAGGATGGCTATGAAGTGCATTTCCCTGCATGGGAATTTTCATATTCATATGGAAGAAGCAAAAAAACTCATTTGTTGTGGGAAAAAAATCCAGCCAATCCTCAGGTTGCAGTGAAATCCCTGAAGTAGTACCAGCCCCGAAGAAAGGCTAAGATCAGGAAATAGCAAAAAGGCCACAGGTACTATCTGCATTTGGCCCACTCACCAAACTTCACTCCTGTCCTTCCTTCATTGCAGCTTCCTTTCCTGCATGCAATGGCTGCATACCCAAATCAACAATTAAATTCCCCCTTTGTTTGTGTGGCAGATGACAAATGCATGGAGGACATCTTGTGTTGCCTAGGCAGGCAGGGCACTTACTTTGATTGATGCTCGGTTGTGGAAAAAAAATGAGCTGGGAAGGAATTACAATGGAGGGCCCGCAGACTGGAAGGGGATATACTAATTAGTCCTGCATTAAGCAGTCTGCTTGCATTTGGTGATGAGACGCCTTCAGGAGGGAAGTGTAGGGGTTATTGATGCAAAACAGCATGGAATGCATTATGCCAGGTAGCTGTATATTAGTTTTGTTAAGTACAGAAGTTTGCAATTAAGAAATAAACACCTAGGCTCCTGTATTACTTATTTATTTATTTTTTAAACACTCATCCCCAAGTGCATTGGGTGGCCATGCTTTTTTATCTCCACCTGGTCTCCTACACAATCTGGAAGCCCTTCTCTCTCTCTCTGGAATAATTCTTCCAGAGGTTTCTTCTCCTGAGTAAGGTGCTGGGAAGGGAAAGCTGCCACCACATCTATACTCTGTGGCTTCTTTTCTCTGAAATCTCCCAGCTGCAGAGCCTTGAGCCTTGCTGGTGGAGTGTACTGTCACAAGGGGAAAGGGAGTCCCCCCACCCTCCCCAAAGCCACTCTTCAAGGTTTTAGAGAGTTGTTGCTGATTTGACCCAGGAAGAACCCTGGGGATGTGTCAAGACAGATTCAGCTCCTACTATAGACAAAAGACTGGATTAAAAGGGAATGAAGAGAAATGCAGAGCCTGTGTCTCTGTGTTTGGCTTAGCCTTCTGTTTTTCCGGCTACAGACAGAGGTAGAGTGGTAGATGGTTGTGCTGAAACCTCTCGTAATTCAAGGGTGACACAGATGCTCTGGGTAATGAGCAAGTGACTCTAGGGTCATGACTGCTCATCTTCAGGTCAGCACTTTCTGAGTGATGGAGATCAGAAAGGTGAAAGAGAGGGAAAGGTGCCCAAATAATTACTAATATGAGTGGTTTAAAATTCAAGCCTTGAAATGCTGATTTGGTCAATTTGACCTGAAGAATCAATGAAATTGGTCTTAAAGGAAAGAAATCACAGAGGTCTTTGGTCACATTGTGAAAAAAGGGGCCCTGAAACTCCCTTGGTTTTAGAATCCCAGAATAATTTCACTAATCCACCATGTTGGCATCAATAACATGATTCTTAGTGATTCTTTATGTTGAAATCTAGTGAATTACCACGCATCTGGTGTTTGCCCAGTAGGAAGTACATGGTCTCAAGTCTTGGTTGGGTTTATCAGAGTTGTCAAATCCTGGTGCCGCTGAGATTCCCCTTTATGTTCCTTATTCTAGAAACAAGTTCATTTATGGATTTACAGATGCCTGTGGTAGGAAAAATGATACCAGTGATAAAGATGATATTTTCAGTTACTAAAGATGAGTGAGGCTTTCTTCTTTAAGTTTCATCTATAAACCAGAGCCTAAGACAGATATCAAATATCAGAAGTATTATCAGATGTCTAAAACTTGTCTTTCATGGACAGAACCAGGAATTGTGCCAATAGCTCTAGGAAGAAAAGCTAAATAGTTAATGTGTTTTATTTTTTAACCACCCCTTTGTTTTAGAATTCTATCTCATTCTTGAACTGATTCTATGTCACCATGACCTTCTCCCGCCAAGAAGACACAGTGGAGGCCTCCTTCAGTAATAGCCCAGGGCTTTGGACAAGCAAGATGCCGTGCTGGCTTTTTGCTGTTTCTTCCAGTGTTTACACAACGAAGACTTATTACATGCTCTGTCATTTTGTTACTGGGCTGGCTTAGGTTTGAGAATTAGGTAAACATCAGACATTCCATCACACAATTTTAGACTCAATCTTACTTTATAATGATGTTAATGTTTATTGTACAAAGCAAGATGCATTTGTATATTTTAGCATTTTCTTTCAGTCACAGAATGCAAAACCTGACATTGGAATCAGTTTGATTTTTTGTGTGTGTGATTGAAGATATTAAGCACTACAAGAACGTTGAAATTTCAATCTGATTAGGATCAAAATTCTTCAGGATCAAAACACTCCTTTTCCTCCCCCTACAGCTTTACTAATTGTGTGCTACTTGACATTGTGGAGTTATTCCACAGCATGATAGCTAAATATGTGAAGTGTATTTTACTGTGCAGAATTATCAGCTCATTCTATTTGTTTTTCATGTGTTTAAGGTTATTAAAAGAACTCAAAATTAGAAGTCGTGTCTGAGTTAAAAGAGTGAACTCAATCATTGTTAGCAGGCTCAATCATAGAAAAGCAATAGCCAGTATGTCAATATGGAGTTATGAAAAAAATCACAGAATTTGAAAGCATACTTTCTCTGTTTATTAGTTGGCAAGATACCAAAAAAATTAGGAGAAGTGCACAAGAGTGAATAGTAGAGTAGTCTATTTTCAGCACTCTCAAATTATTCCAGCTACTGAAAATGAGATAAAAGTAGATGGGAAAGAATGGCATCAGACATATTTGTTGGAGACCTTTGCTGTACGGGAAGGAACGAATGGCTCTAGCTCACTGTGCCTGAGGAACTGTGTTTCTTCAAGCTGTAAATCAAATCCCAGAGAGATGGCATACCATTTGCCAGACAATAATGGAGGATGACAAAGTTCTTTTTTGTCAGTGTCAGGTTTCTGAATTTAGACCTTAATTAACATTCCCAAACGAGAAAGCACATCCGGTCCTCACACACACAGTCTACAAAAGTATCCTAAAAGCAATATATTCATTTTTAAAGTTTCAATCTCAGGCCTATCTTGTTCCAAAATATGTATTGAGAGCTTCCCTCGAAGATCCTGAGTTTTGGGCTGGGATTGTAGCTCAGTGGTAGAGTGCTTGCCTTGCATACGTGAGGCACTGGGTTTGATCCTCAGCACCACATAAAAATAAATAAATAAAGATACTGTGTCCATCTACAAATAAAAAAATATTATTTTTTTAAAAAAAAGATTCTGAGTTTTCTCCATTTTCTCTGAATTCCAGGCAACAAAGAACTTGATGTTTCTTTTTAGGAAATAACATCATTTTTTTCCTCTAATTAATTGAAGAGCCATCTGCTTCTGTGATACACGACACCCATTCATTCTTAGCAACAAGTGTGTTCCCTAAATCCCTGGTGTGTAATATCAAGGCACACGCTCAGCATTGGGAGGGGAATGTGCCAGAGAGCAGTCTTGCAGGCAAGCTCTGCCCACAGATACAGTAGATAGAATTTGACATTGAATTTGCTCCCATGCTGGAGTGGCTAGCTCAAGGTTACAAACACCACAGAAGGTGGGCACATTTTGAGGCTTTTGGCGAGCTGTCTCCATCTTGCCTTTGAAGATCTGAGTTTGAAATGAGGAAACGTTTGCAAAGGCAGGAAAGATCCAAAATAGCTCTCCTCATCCATGGCAAGAAAGGGGAGAGAGGGCAGATCCAAAGCCCATTTTGCTGGTGTTTACTACATAAAACCTTCAACTTGAAGCCATACCATTTCATTCGTGCACGTTGCATATACTTAAAATCAGAGTTCAGAACTGGGTTTAGCATCTTCTAGGAATGTAGCTGCTCAAGCTCTTTTCTTTCAAGAAGAGTCTGTTGAATGGTAATAAAAAAGAGCTCTGATGGGAAAGGGGCACCTCCTTCCTTGGTGGTCCACCAGATCAGGGCTTTTGTCAGACCACTGTATGTGTGTTTCCACATACAGTTCAAACAAAGTAGGGGGCTTTTGAGGGAAAAGGGCATGAAGACACCTGTGTGTGAGTTATTGCTTGGACCCAACCAGAACCCTGATGGTCCTGCTTGCTTACATGCCACAGAAGGTCCTGGTAATTGAGCCTGAAGGTCAGGAGCTGGGAGATAGACTCAAAGAGTGGAGGTTAGTTTCTTCTTTCCAGGAATCAAAAGCTGCAGGTACCTGCTCCTCTGAATAGCCTCTATCCAAAAATACACTGAAAAGACACTGCTGTTGAGAGATACTATGACATGATGTGCTCTTTCCCTGATCATTGGGCTTCCTGGCCTTGACCCAGTTTTGTGGCTGCTCAAGTAGACATTTTTATGAGGATCTGGCCTATTTGAATGTATCTTCTCCCTTGTACAGCTTGAAACTGAGAACACAAATTTTCAAGCCATAATTGCTCTCTAGAAAGTGAAAAGGGTCAAGGAAGCACTTAAGACAGGGTTCCCTGCCACTTTGCGGAAGAGCAGAAGAGACCACAAAATTCTGGGTGAGCGTCTAAAGATCCAGTAATTTCTCTGGGTCTGAGGTCCAATTTTCAATCTAATGCCAGCATAAGTTCAAATGATTTATGTCTCACTTTTTCTCCCGGCATGCTGACAGTCATCACAAATGTATACAGGACAGATGAAGGGGAAAAATCAGCACTGAAGCCAAAGAAGCATCAGAGAGAGACAATACCGGCCTGGTCACCCCTGCCTCCCTGCCGGGCTACTTACAGTCCAGGTGGCTGTGCCTGATGCCCTCCACGTCTTCTGCGTGAATGAAGTGGTAGCATCTTTTCCCTACGATGTCTACGGGTGTCAGGTCCATGTAATCACTAATCCTACAAAGAGAAGGAAACAGGATGAAACTTGGAAAGAATAAAAATAGAGTGATTGTCCAATAACACACGAAACCCATCTACTGATTCACTTTCCTCATGCCAGGTACTGGTGAGGACATGGCACTTGGAAGGAAAACCCTTTATAGGTATGATTATTTCTTTGGCATATAACAGAATTTTTCAAAACCAGGAAATGTGCTAGATCAAGCAACAGCATTTAAACAATTAGATAGGATTTTCTTTTCTTCTTTTTTTATCGGCATTAGAATACACATTTAGACAACATAATTCCATGGAATCATTGAGAATCAGTAACAATGCAAGATCCTCATTACAGGCCAAGATAATTCAAGGTTACATAATAAAATAAAAACATGCTATGTTTATATCAAATGATTAGAGACACCTTTCATTTAAACAGATTGGTCTTCTATTGGGTATTTCCATGAAAAAAGGCTTCGACTGCTTCTTGGCACAAAGTCCAAATTGGCATTTCAAGGGATATAATTTAAATGCTGAGACATACAGATGCCTGGGGTTATTATCTTTTTTAGTCTTAGTCAGTTGGGAGCTCAGCTTTCACTCCTGGCTCTTTTAACTGGTACTTTGTGGTAGATTCAGAAACTTTTAAACCATTTCAACAGCTCTTCCAGGCTAGTGCTTGAGTGTACATGTATGTAAGGCCCTGTCATTGATTGTCCAGACGTCCATGTCCTCAGGCAGAGCACAGAAAAATAGAACCCAAATCAGAAAACATGTTGAGGGAATCTGCCTGGTTTACATAAAACACATCAAAATGCTTATTACCCTCTGTATCACCAAGCCCAGATTCACTTTGGTCAATCCGAAATAGAATGTATTTTTGCTGTTGTTTAATTTATTCTTCTCCTGACCGTGTGTGTGTGTGTGTGTGTGTGTGTGTGTGTGTGTATTTTAATGGTCATTTGATCTATTTAAGCATAAAGTAAATCTTTGGAAATGACACATTTAAGAAATACATGAGATTACTATTGGGAAGTTACACCTGGCCCCCAAGACAGAGAAGTAAGAAAGAAAACCCAAACAGAAATACTATAAAATATAATCAAAATACACTACTCAGTAAGTGAATTTCTCAATGACTCACAATTTATATAATATTTTTGGTCAAACTAGAATTTGTAGTAAAATAAGCTTAATTGAAGAAATAAAAAGGGGTGTTTTCTGAGGATTCCATGGTTTTGTGCTACAAAATAGATTAGTTGGTGTTTTCCTAAAACCATTAGCCTGTTTTTCCAAGTGCAGTTTACACCCCCTTTTTGCAAATGAGGGAACGAGGATGTCATTAAAAGACCCTCCATGGTGTTTCTGAATTTGCCAGCTCCTCTGAAAGCATTAGATGTCGGCTTTGCCTGAGGCCGTCCTAGGGAAAGTGCCGAAGAATGGTCTGCAGCTCAAGCAGCAAGCTTTAGTTTCTAGTTAACAATTCCCTAATTAAATAGAAAACCCCAGGAAAAGCCACTCCATTCTTTAGGGAAGGTGTTTCTTTGGTTTATTCTTTATTCAAATTAAATCCTTCAAAGGACAGAGCTTGTCACCCTGGTGAAGGTGAGCAGCTCAGCGGTCAAGGACTTCTTAAATGCATAGGAAGCAGCAGATCAGAATCCTGAGGCATCTTTTACTCTGATCCTCAGTTTCCTCATCTGTAAAGTAACCCCAGAGGGTGGGGAGGGGATTAACAGAGTGAATTAAATTAACATAGCATAGTGCCTGGCACACTGTATGCCCTTTCTGTCTATCAAATAAGCAATTGCCTTTAAAACAGGTCTATTTCATAATTACTATCATCTTCAATTGGGAAATTATGCTGTATTGTATTGGCTGATATGGGGATGTGGAAAGTGGTTTTTTTTTTTTTTTGAATGAATGAAAAGGAAAAAGCTAAAAGCGGGTCATAGAAAATGATCTCAATTATTGGAGTGATACTATGAGGCACTCAGGTCTATGGAACTTGTCAGAAGAATCAATCAATTGATCACAGGAATGAAAATTAAGTGATGTTTTGGGCTAGAGCAATCACTGGAAATTTGGGAAATAAGCCGAGGCTCCATTTTTTGGAAGGTCTGGAGATGGCGAATCTCAAATGAGCCATCATATATTCATCCTCTGACTTTGTATCTGCCTCTCTTGGCTGGGTCTCCTCCAGTATTCTACATTTTAAATAAAATTAAACAGCTTTGAGGGCAGTAAGTGTGTTCTTTTAGGTGTGTATGTATGAAAAGTCCCTCTCAGATTATTGTGACAGTTCCCTTGCCATTCGGACCCGACAGAATGTAGCCAAGTCTATAGTCTTTTGAATCTGGCAGACTTGGTTTTGCATCTTGGCTGAGAGCAAGGAATCCTTTCTCTCTAAGCTGAAATTTCCCAAGAGTGATAGAGACATTGGCAGCACCTACCTCATGGAATTGTCCTGAAGCTTAAATGAGATGGTGCAGATGATTAGATTTGCACATGGCTGAGCATGTAGTAAATGTTCATTAAATGTCAGCTGTATTTATTATTACTTGCCAACTCTAGCTAATCATTCTGGCTAACTTGTCTGCCCTAATATTCTGTGGCCATTCCAGAATACCTTAGACATAGCCAAGTATAGAGTCATGGATGATAAAAATTCTAATAAATGGTAACAAAACTTGAAAAGCAGATTTAAATTTATTTATTGAATAATAGTGAGAGGTTCATGATATCTTCTACTCTACTGAACAATCACAGCTTAGGTGGGTTTCTTTTCTAATTGGTAAACTCTTTCCTGTAAATCAGACCCTGAATGGAAATGGGCAATTTCTAACTTGATCTCGATTTCTATAAAGCACTTCCCCATGGACTGAATGCAGGGTTGTCTAACTTCCTCTGGATCAGCCTCTGGAAAGGTCAGTTACTCAAGACACCTGACCATTTTCTCTTTTATTTCCCCCGGAAGACACTTAGAGGGCTCAGTGAACATATATTGCCTTCAAGCCTGACAATAATGCGTGCAACAAAAGCATCCTCCCCAACTGATTCTGTGATTCTCCCTGCGGCACCAGGGGATACATAGTATCACTGTGCCACCTTTCCATGGCTGAGATGTGGGCTTTTTTCCACTGCTTTTCCCACACCCTGTGATTCTCTCTTCAAATCAGTCTGATGATGGGCTGGTGACTTCTAGGTGAAAGGTCTGAAGGGCACTGTCCCAGTTTCCTCTCCCTTGCTTTGTGCTTAATGGAAAAAAGTGAACTTTTTAACTAGAGGTGAAAAGTCTTTTATAAAAGCTCGGTCTTAAGGAAGAGCTGCCAACTCATTCATATGACGACTCATCTTTTCTAAATTTATAATAGTGAAATTAGCAGGATGATAAAGTTTTATTTAATAATGTTGCAAATTCCTTTTGCATCCTTTTTCCTCTGGGGGCCTCAAATTCTAGTTTGTTCTCTGGGCTTCGTGTCTGTGTGAACGCTCATCATCGTGATGCTGGCTCCTTGAACTAGTTGTTGTGGGCTGAACGGAGGCACCAGGAGATACCTTTTACTGCATCTTTTTGCCGATCCAACAATGCCCCAGCTCTGCTCTGTCCTTGGGTTCTTAGCCAAAATGAGCCTTCAACTATAGTGGATGGATGTCTGGGTATCCTCATTCATTCATTTGTTGTCCCTAATGTAAATCAGGGCAGCCATATAAATTTTAAATAAAAAGCATGTTTGGTGTCAGTCCAAGCAGCCATTAAAAACAAGATCAGGATTTATAATGAGCCTCACTGGGAGAGTAAAATCTTTCAGATTGCTGAAAACACAGACCCTCACCAATGAGCATGTGTAACGGGGACAAATGAAAACAAAAACAAAGTACCTATTTTCACAGTAAATGATATTGAGGTCCATATTTACTCGAGTGACGAACATATGGCAGTCAATTCTGACTTCATTGATCGTTGGGGGAGGCAAGGCATGGGCCACAACCACAAGACCCATGATTTGGCTGGGGACGGTCCTCCCATGGGACAGCGACACTCTTAGGCGTAGCCGACCTGTTATGTGAATCACCTGGAAAAGAACATTAAGTACAGGACATCAGTCAAATTTCCATCCTAGATGTAATAGTTACTTCTTCTGAGAAATGCAAAATTACATCTGGAACAACCAACATTAACGAGTATCTTCTATAATCATAATAACTATCAGTGTGCCCTCAATGTCCTCATGGCAAGAGACAAAAGAGAAACAATAATATACTCTGAGAATTTCTCAAGGCAGCTTTATTATAGTGTAGTTGCTTTTTTCTTTTCTAAGGACCTTTTTTGTTTGGTTGTTTTTACATTTAGGAGAAACTCATAATCAGATAAAATGAACAAAAAGTGAACACTGAGCTGCAGAAGGAAACGTTCGCATTATTAGCTCTTGGTAATAACAGAAGATGTTCATCTCCCTCCAAATTTGTACTGAGAAGGACTACTTGGCCATCTCCTTTCAGAAGGGTGGTTCAGAGCTTACCTTCATCCAGGGGTTGATATTGCAAAAGGCCAAAGACTCCAACAGATAAAAAATTTAGGGGTTATGACATGAAATTTTTTTTCAAGGATATGTCACACTGGGCAGCACTGAGCTACCAGGAACACAACAACATACTGCAGTGCCCATGGGGTGAAGTGTTGGTCTATGGTTCATTCCTTGAGTTCATCCTGAAGGAGGGTCAGCAAACTTGCATCATTTTGGTGGCAGCTCAGAGGTACTTGTTCAGAAACCAGAGGGAGAATATTGGGCTATCATTTTTGATTTCTTAGCCAAAGAATACCAAGTAAAGTCCAGGTCACCCAGAACCACCAAACCTTTGCTTGTAACCTGCACACAGAAGGAAAGCTATAGTGTCAACTTCCTGAAATGATGTTTTTGGGGAAACAAAATCATAAAAGGGTAAAAAATAGGAAGAATTTGTGTGTCTATACTTTGAGATAATGTGAGTTGAGCGCATGTGTGTAGTCTTGGAGGGGTGTGTGTGTGCGCACGTGCGACACAGACAGACTGAGAGAGAAACTCTAGCTATGTTCTGAGGACCCTGCTGCTGTGAGTCCTCCAAAACCAGGTCATAGGGGTAATTGCTGTGGTTCACTGTACCATGGAGCTCAGTTTAGTAGCTGAGTTTCCACATTTGCTTTGCTCTCCAAATGCATCACTGAGCACCAAACCATCTATCGAGATTCCACTTTTCCTTTTTGCCATAAGGAACCAAAGTGGGAAGTAGGTTTCTCTCGCCTCACCTCCCAGGAACAATATGATCTAGAGTCTGCTCTCCTTCCCAGAAGCTCAACTGGCAATTCCTTTCCCATTTTATTTTTGTTTCTCTTACGTTATTCTGTTTTCCGAAAGCAAGCCACACTACTGTCAGTCAGGAAGCAGGATCAAAGCTTATGGGTCTGCCCTTCAGAGTTCTAGCTGTTCTAAATAATACCTCTTCCCTGTCACCCTTCACATTTGCGCCCAGAGCTGCGGATCTGGAAACAACAACGAGGAGGATTATTTAGGTTATTTCAGCAGCAGCTTTTTGACCACCCACATTTGAAGTTGACTGAATTCATACTTAATGCAACTTTGCTTTACACTTTGGTCAGATGAGCTACTTTATGAATATTTGAAAACGTACCTAGAGGCAAGGATGCTAAAACACCATTACAGACCCACATTTTTTGCAAGACCTCATTAACTAATAAAGAAATAGCTAAAAGAAACAGGATTAACTTCACAGGAGGGGTGTTGCCGTCCCCATTCCTCCTCCCAGCGAGGCTTACATAGCTGCTCATTTATCATGATCTGTCTTGTTTTATCAGGAAAACTCAGCTTCTTGGAAACACACAGATCTATAAATGCTCAGGAAAACACACACCCAGAAATGATATGCTAAATAAATCTCCACTTGGTATTCTATTCCAAAACAATTTAAAGGTGGCTGGGCTGGAACACATTTGGGGAAAGCCGTTGGCTTGTCAGGTTTGCCCAGCCTCTGAGCTCCCACTTTGCCTGAAGCTATTGTGGTATTGGAGGGGGTCAAAGCCGGGTCCACTAGGGGTCTAAACTTGCAGGTTTCTGATTCTGTTACCGTGGGAGCCCCTCTGTGTCTCAATTTCCTTTTCTGTGAAATGGGGTTAATATTGACTATTCTGTAGTTATGTAGTGAAAATCACAGGAGATAATGGCAGTGAACACTATAAACAGTAAAGAATTCTATAATTTTTAAACAATGTCTCTGTTTGCCTTTAGAGATATCAACCAATAAGGATAAGGAACAAATATTAAGTTAGTTGGCTAAAGACCTAATAATAAATGCCTTATTATTTTAAAGGATCATAACATTTCCTATTTGAAAGAAAATCTGGGGGGGTCCTTTTCTTTCTTTCTTTTTTTTGGGGGGGTGGGTGGGTACCAGGGATTGAACCCAGGGGCACTTGACCACTGAGCCACATTCCCAGCCCTATTTTGTGTTTTATGTAGAGACAGGGTCTCACTGAGTTGCTTAGCGCCTCGCCGTTGCTGAGGCTGGCTTGAACTCACAATCCTTCTGTCTCAGCCTCCCAAGCTACTAGGATTACAGGTTTGTGCCACTGTGCCCAGCCTGTCCCTCTCTTTTTCATTTTGTAGGCGAGGAAAGAAGCTCTGGAAAGTTAATTCCCTGTCCAAAGTCCCATAGCTTGGAAATGGCGAATGAAGTGGAACTCAGGTTTCCAGGTCTTATTTGAGAATCATCATGACTATACCTGTATGCATTTATGTACATATTCATATTGAATGAAACATTAAAAGTATATATCAGATGCCAATTTTTTACTTTAGGTAAATGATATTATGAACCTTCAAAAATATTTCATTTATAACCAGAAACTCAGGTTATTTGAAAAGCCTGAGAAACAGCACAAACTAAGAAGGAATAAAACAAAACAAAAACCTCCTCAAGAAATTTCCAGTGCAGTAACTAAACAATTGTTAAGAAATGTCAAAGAACAATCAAAGAAGAATGTTTGTTTGCACTCAGGGGGTAAGGGAGGGTGGGACTAAAGAGAAGAAAGGGAAATCTGTTGGATCCCACAATTACTTTTTAGGTTTAAACTAACATGTTTTTTTCCCCAAATTCATTTCATAGTGCCAACAGAGTCCTTTTCCACATGTGATAGGATATGTTCAAATTTTAGAAACATATCTGGTAGCATGTATTCAAATATGCACATAGCTGAATTTTTCATTCTGTAATTGCTTTTAAGGCTTGAAAAGTAGAAGAAAGAGTATTATCAGGAGGATCTGGGTTTGAATCCTAACCCCAGCACTTAATAGCCAGGTGGCTGTGATGACTTGCTTAGTTTTCAGGTCAGTATATCAGAGATTAAAAAGCATATGCGAGGGGGCTGGGATTATGGCTCAGCGGTAGAGCGCTTGCCTCACATGCGTGAGGCCCTGGGTTCGATCCTCAGCACCACATACAAAGCAATAAAATAAAGACATTGTGTCCATCTACAATTTAAAAAAAAAAAAAAGCATATGTGAGGACTGGTTCCTGGACTGCCTATGGATACCAAGATCCACAAATGCTCCAGTCCCTTTTATAAAATAGTGTAGTAATTGCATGTGACTGACGCACATCCTCCCATAGACTTTAAACCATCTCTCCATTACTTGTAATACACAGTACAATGTAAATGCCATGAAAATAGTTGTTCCATTGCATTGTTTAGGAAATAATAACAAGAAAAAAATGTATATGCTCAGTTCAGATGCAGTTTTTTTTTTTTTTCCTGAACATTTTCCATCTGAATCCTGGATGTGGGACCCATGGGTAAGGATGGCTAACTGTACTCTGCAAGGATGTTTTCTTTTTTTTTGTTTTGTTTTTTAATAAGGTTAACAAAAAGTATGTTCTTGGTTCTTTAGTTTTTAAAATGCATCATGTGTAAGGGATCTTGGTGGGTGCCAAAGTTCAGACCAAGGTGAATAAAATATAAACCTGCCTTCAGAGTTTAGACTCTACAGCAGGGCAAGACAGGTGTAATTTTTTGTAACACAGTCATAAGAAAGAAGTGATGCAGTGTCTGATCAAGAAAGTGGTTCTCAATCCAGGCTACATGACAGTCCCCTAGGAAGCTTTGTTAATGTGGATTCCCAGACTGTATCCCCAGAGATTCTAATTGGTAGCACTGGGCTACAGCCCAACATATGTTTGTGTTTTAAAGCTTCAGAGGTGATGCTTATTGTTTGAGAACATCTGGCTGATGGCTTTGGAGTTACACCAGTGGTTCTCAACCTTGACTGCACCTTGGAATCACCCAGAGAATCTTTAAGTGTCCCTATGCCCAGGCTATACCTGAGATAAATTAAATTATGATTCCAGGGAGTGGGGCATTGGCATCAATATTTGCATATATAAAAAAATTTTTGCGGGTCTTATAGGGCTGCTAAGAAGATAAAATGAAAATGTACATAAAGTGCCTAGGCATATGTCTGACACATAGTACATACTCAACAAGGACTATTTTATTAAAAGGTACAGAATAAGATCTTCATGAGATCTTCATGAGTTTGGACTAGGAAGAAAAGACTTCCAGCTGAATGGATCAGGAAGGCTGTATGAAACTGGCATTATATTGTTGGCATAAGATAAAATCATAGAATGGTGAAGGGTTTTCAGATTGAAGACCTAGAACAGAGGAATATAAAAGGAAACTTATTGAGAATTCCCGGGAGCATTTCAGTTGGTGACAGCAGTAGAAGAAACAGAGATGGGCCTAAAAGAGCAGGTACAACCAATAGAAATTGGCAGTGGAACATTGAGAAGAGACAGCACCATGTCATAGTCTGATATGACAGTAGACTAAACGGTAATTGGGAATGAAGGAACTACTGATCAGGGTAGGGTCTAAGATGATTTCCTGTGGGCAGTGACCAGCCTCGGGACATCCTGGAGAGGGTATCTGAGGGATAGTTGAAAACACGAATTGGGCACTGAAGTAATGATAGCAGAAGGTATAATTTTGAAAGTTTTTTTCTTCTTTTTGGAGGTGATAGTTAAAACCAAGAATTTCAATGAAATTATCAATGGAGAAAACAAACAAGAGAAAAGTGCCAAAGTCATTTTTTCTGGGGGGGGAGGGGGGTCCCTTTGAGTACCTGAAGCCTAAGGCAACTCATGGGTTCTTTTTGTTGTTGTTTGTTTTTCTCTAAGTTGAGTTTCTCTTGCTCTATAACAATTACAATAGTCCCCCCTTTATCTGTGGTTTTGCTTTTGTGCACTTTCAGATAACCATGGTCCAAAAAACCATTATAGTACAATAAGGGGGAGGGAGGGAGGGAGAGAGAGAGAGAGAAAGGGAGAGAGAGAGAGAGAGAGAGATTGAGAGAGATATTGAGATTGTATTCACATAATTTTTATTATAGTGTATTGTTATAATTGTTCTTTTTTGAGTGATTGTTCTTAATCTTTTGCTGTACCTGATAGATAAATTAAACTTTCTCATAGGTATGTATGTATAGGAAAAAAATCAGAACATACAGGGTTTGGTACTATCTAAGTTTTCAGGCATTTACTGGGGTGGGGGGGGTCTTGATTTTTTTTTTCCCCCATGCTGGGGATCTGACCCAGGGCCTCCTGCCTGCTTGGCAAGTACTCTACCTTGAGCTATATCCCTAGCCACTGGGGTCTTGGAATGTATCCGTTGTGGCTAAGTGAGAAACACTATATTTTGTTAAAAAAATGAACATTTCTGAAAGCATCTAGGCATGTCTTTTCTCCTTTACTTTTACTTTCTAACACAAATGCCAAGCTTGTCATACCACTGCCAATCCTAGTGGTAACATCCCAATGAATGGGTATGGCTTCCTTTTGAAGTTTTGTAGGTGGATGGGAAATGATTGTGAATACAAATAATATATAAGCCTAAATTCTAATACCATATCAAGAATCATGAAACTATAGAAATAACACAGTTGCTTTAAAATGAAAGGAATATTGCAGGGTAGCAACACCACTGAATTGAGAAACAGAACTTCTGATGTCAGTCCTGGTTCTGGTCATCTAGCTTGGCCAGGGTAATACTTCTTCAGATACAAAGTGGTGGAAAAGAACTGAGTGATAATAGCTTCTAGAGAATTTTGTAACTAAATGCTCAACGGAGGGGCTTTTACTATGCTGTAGTATTTCCCTCCTCTATTTTTATATCCCTGTGGTGGGGGCAGAGGTTTCAGAGTACAGTTGCCAGTTGACAGATGCAGTTTATTTTAAGAATTCATCCATGGGGATTTTATGCATCCTGTCTGAGTTGGAACCATGCTTTGGTTTTGGTCAAAGCTAGGTAAAAACTGCCTCTGTATTCTAAAGGTTCATCTTGGTTTGGTCTTAAGGCTAATCTATAGATATTCTTCAAAAGAGCTTTCTGAACTAAGACATTCTTTGCCCCTGAGCTCAACTTTATATAAGAGCTCAATCCTTACACTTCCTTTCACTGTTCTTGTCTTATTATAAAGAGATGTACAAAAATGCTAAAGCTCATATTTTTCTAAACTCATTACACAGCACTGTCCAGATGCCAGCAATAGTGAAACAGGATGTGCAGAATTTCTGGGTTGAAATCCCACCATGTTTGAGAAAAAAATGTCCAAATTAGCATGATTTGATTGTATCATAATAAAAAAGAATCATGGTTTGACTGAGTTTTCTCTGATGCAGCGAGGAGCTGTGTGTGGTGCTGTAATTGTGTGTCTGCAGAGTTTAGGACGAGTATGGGAGTGTTAACAAGCCACTCCACTTGGACAAATATCTATTTCTCTTCCTGCCATATGCTCCTTTCACGTGCCTATTGGTGATACACACTTAGGTGTGCTCCCACAATATCTTCTCATTATAAGCAAGCCCATCACAAAGACCTTGATATAACCTCCCCTCTGTCAATACTTAAGGAGAGAAGGCCCATGATGGAAGAGTACATCTGGAAGCTATTCTCCTTTCTTTTAGGAATAAATCTCAGTTCTAGTAATAGGAAACGTTTTCATTATCAAAAGGAAGTGCCAAGTATTATGTGCATTATTTTCCACATATAATGTCAAGCACAGAATAGGGCTAGGCGACTGGGGGAACAGAAAGGGCTGCAGGCACACACAAAAAAACTACAGATTCCCTGGGCTTAGAATATCTTCAGAGATTTTTCACTTGTCCTTTAAGGGAATACAAATTTACCTTAAAAATTAACCTTCCTTCTGGCACTCTGGTCTCTTCTTTTTTCCCCCCGTGTAGAAGTCTGGTTTCGCATACAGATCATCGAATCACTAGCTCACGTGGCAGAGTCAGCTAATTATTTAGAGGGGGCTTTAAGGTGGCCCTGAACCTGCTGAAAGATAAGGGCTTAACTGGGTCTCCTGAACCCAAACATGTAGCCTATAGCATAACAACTTAATCTAAATCAGCATGAGAATATCAACCTTATATATATATATTTCATTCAGATTCTCAGGGATTATGTTTTCTAGAATTTAGACCATAGTCATAGGTTAGAGACTATTCCAATAGGTCTTCTGGCTATCTCTGTCTGACTTCTGCCATCTAGGTCTTTGCACAAGGTCTAAAAAACGAACAATAACCCTCAACCTCAGCTGAAACACGAGCTTGACCACAGAAGCAAGCACCTCCCGAGGAGAGGGCTTGTGACCTTTAGGCCCTTGGGGAGGCAGAAGAACAGCAGAATGTCATTTCCCTTCCTTTTCCATGATCTCAGATTTTAGGTCTGGAAGTTGACTTTAGAATGAAAACTGTAGGATTTGTCATTATCACAATGGGACTTTAACAACAGAGGCTAAGAAAAAGAGAGAATAGGGGAAATTGGCTTCTCAAGGGGTTTTGGGACTGGGAGAGACAAGATTCAGGAGGAAACAAACTGTTGGCAGGGAGTGGGTGATGAAGCACACCCCCTCCCAGGCCAAAGGGGATGCAATAGGAGAGGTGATCCTCAGAGGTTATTGTCACCTAATGGCTATGAACTCAGGAAACAAATATGTGTAAGACTCTTTATGGGAGTTTGATCCAAAGAATTTCTTTATTAAGATCAGAGGTCTTCAATACCAGAGAGGGAGTATGGGGGTAAGATTCAGCTTTTAAGTATACAAGACCAGTAAGAATTACAGAGAATGTCAAGGTTTTGGATGGGCTCATCTTAAGGGTAGCTTTGGTAGTAGAGAAGAGTGGAGGCAAGACGGTACCAGGGAGAGTTCTGGTCAAAGTTAAGAAAGAAGAATCCTGACAGAAACCTATCTTGTTGGATCACAGGGCTATAATTACATAGGAAGTGTTAGTTCTTAGGGACTACATGATCTTCCATTTGGTTTGAATGGAAATGAAGTAGGAAGTAGAGCAATGTCATGGGGTACACTCTTTGATGCTTGGTAGTAAAGCTGTACAAAAGGGCTTTCCAGACTGAGGAAGGCAGAGGAAAAAGAAGGAAGCCAGGCTAATCTCTCTACTCTCACTGAAGTACTGAGATCCTGAAGGAAAACAGGTACAAGCTTGTGTGTGACCCTGGGCATTCCTACTCTTACAGATGAAGTCCATTTAATTGGGTCAGGATGCAAATACCTACAATGGCTCAAGGGCCTGGTGCAAGAGGGAAAATGTATTTTGTTCTTTGAATGGAAAGCATAAAACATTTAGTGTTGATATCAGGGATATTATCTCTTTTAAACAGAGATAAACAAAATCAGCATCTAGGGTTAATGGTTCTTAAATCAGAATATGCACAAGAATCACGTGGCAAGCTTATAACGAATGTGGATTCCCAGGCACAGCTTCAGATTCTCTAAATTTAGGGCGGGCCTGGGAATCTCGATTCTACCAGATCATCCAAGTGCTCTGAATGGCAGTGGTTGGCAGGTCACATCGGCTACCCAGCTGCAACTTCTCTCTGCAGGGCAGCTGAATGAACCTAGAGATCTTAATAAAGACCACCCAGAGGCACATCACAGATTGCCTTCCAAACAGGAAAAGAAAGATGAACATATATTTACAATTAAATCTGTACCGAAAGTAGTTCTACTCTGTGGAACATAATAGGTTGCCTTTGGGTTCTTTGAAAATGGAGGAGTGGTGTGTGATAAGCAGGAGGCCTGGGCTACTGCAGGATCCGGGCGTGTTTCCGGTGCCCGGTCCTTTTTTTGTGAGAAGGCTTGCATTCTCTCAGTGGCCACGCCACAGTGGGCTGCACTGTTGTGCTGGGAGCCTCCTGTGGGAGGCTGAGCTCTGCCAATCCCCTCCCCCTGCCCCTGGCTCAGCTCCTGATTAATTCAGGGGATCCTGGGAGGTTAACCCTTAATTTGATGGCTCCAGGAGGGAGCTGAGAGATTGCTGGTAATTCATCACCTTTGTTTTATTTATTTATTTTTCAATGCAGAAATATTTTCTAAGGCAACAGATAAAAAATTATTTTTAAAACCTACGTTTAATATACATTAGACACAGCGTTCTCTTCTTACATGACTGCATTCTCCAAACATAACAATTACTTCTCATCCATCTCTTTTAACAAATTTCAAATACATAGCATTAAAAAACATAACTACAATTATAGTTTTAGTTTCTCAAAATGGGCTCAGACTCCATATTTGCTTCCTGTTCCCTCTGGAGAAAGTAGTCTTTCTTCTACTAAAGATAAGATTTTTTATTGGGATAGTTTAACTAAGCTGCTGAGATCTCCTTAACGAGATTATGTAAATGTATGCCAAGGATATAAACCACATTTTCTCTGAGAGTGGAACACTTCAAATATCATTTAATAAAACAGGACCATGGTAGAAACACCTCGATAAATTGTTAAGGGGCAAAGCAAGAAAGCTGAACTATACACATCTGATCAAATTTCATTTGATTCAGTTACATTATTAAAGTCTCCTAGAGAAGGACAGAGGACCATTGTACCACCGCAGAGGGCAACTTTTTTTCATTCCTCTATCACTTGATGTGAAGGAGGGGGTATCACCCCTCAAGGCCCTCCGAGGCCCCTTGTGGCTTAGTGCCACTGTCTTGAGGGTAGGGAGGCAGTTCTCGATATAACAGACTGCAATTGTATTTCCCAACAATTCCAGGAAACAAAGACGACTCAGAACTAGCCCCGTGCCAGGCAAGGAATAAACTGGCTCCCTACTCCCATCTCCCACCTCTGACCCTTTCTTCCCAGGAAGAAATACTATAGTATTTTGATATACTTTCCCAGGAACCCATGGGCTCTTATTAGGAAAGATATAATATATGATATGTTTGGACATATACACATGCAAGGAAATATTTCTCATCCTGGCATAACACCTTTGTGTGTTTTCCTTAAATTTCTTGAGTTTAACAACCAGTTTCGTTATAAGTCCCTTTGCTTTTGTTTCTCTTGATTTTGCTAGCAGACACTCTAAACTATAAAAAATGCAACAAATGTCCAAAGACAGCTGTGCGCCATGGGCTGAACGCTCTTCTTCATGAAGACGGTGAGTCTAGAAAGCACTCTGCTACTGAGAGAAAATGTGGAGGCAGCTCTGCATCCAGGCAGCCTCCTTCATCCTCTCCTTCAGTCTAAAGTGCTGAAGATGGATATGTGATTGTATTTGGATAATAAAGGAAAACCTTTAGGAATAACTATTAGATATAGAAGCCAGCAACCTTTCCTTTCCTCAGTTCCAGAGGGTGCAGAATTAAAGACAATTATTCAGTAGAAAGGCAGAACAGTCCTCAGGGAGGGGCTGTTTTGCTGTCTCCTCAAGTGGAATATTTTTTTATACTGGCCATCTTGTTGTAGGAAAAATGCAAATAATAATTATATTTCTGATCACTGAAATTATTTAAAGCTAACAGGTGGGTCATATGTTCCTTAAATTTTTTTTAACTCCAATATTCCCCAAATTTAGACATAAAACTCCTTAATCATCAAACCTAAAAATGATCACTTTCCCAGTACTTTTTCTACCATTCATTAGAGCATTTCAGAGGATATATTTCCTTCTACTTTCCTCGTTTTTCCAAATGCGTCTATATATCTGTATGTGTATCTATATCTATATATATAAGTGACTGATCAAGCGTAGGATTTTAACCTTCAAGAGACCCCAGGGCACGGACTTGGGTTATTATCCATTCCATATATGCAGTTCAAACCCCCCTTGTGTGACTTGTGTGCATGTCCCCAGCTCATTTGCTGCGTTTGGTTTATGCAGCCATGATTAGAGACAGTCATTTACAGTCACACATTTGGAAACTCCTTAACAAGCTTCTAGCAGTTTCCTTCCCAAAGCTGCTTAAACAGATGAGAGTGGGGTGTTGGCGACAGCAGTTTCCTCCATATCACCAATTCCTGCTGCTATTCGTATGTCTTTATCAGGACTTCCATTTTATGGAAAGGCTTAAAACAAGCCTCAAAATACAAAGATGCATGGTCTAGACCCTATATATAAGTCATCATTTTGGGGAGACTGACTTTAAAAATTAAAATGGAAGCCATCACACTATAACCTGAAAGTTCCCTAAAAAAATAAAGAAAAAAGAGTCCCCCTCCCCTTTTTATTTTAAAGAATACTTTTTGAAGTAATTGGCACAAAGACTGTTCTAGTGCAGATTGCTGCAAGTGTGCTCTTGGCAAAAACATCATAAGCACTAGAACAACTTTAATATGCTCAAGAAGCCAAATATAAACTGACACCAGGAACTCAAGTGTGGGAACAAACAGGGAAATAAAGGAGAGCATCTCAATTTAATAGAAACCTACATACAGAGGGACCAGTTTTTACAATTCATGGTTTAGCATACAATGCAGCTGTCCTCTGAGTGAATATAGAGTAGTTATACATAAGAAATTAGAGTTATCAATTCGAGAGACTTTCTCAAGAGTCCTTTTGATATGTAATACTGCAACTATATTGCCTAAGAAACCAGACACCAATGCATTAAATGAGATCAGGTTGGGATCTATTTTAAAAGAGGAGGGTTCGAACTTGGAGAAGCATCTCTGATTTGACCTCTGAAACAGAGCTTCTGCAGGAAAACTCTAAAGGGATCTTTCCCCCTACCTGTGGCCTTGCTTTCTAAGTCTTTAAAATGTTAAAGTGTGAATTCCTGTAACCCATGTGGGGAGTGGGGAATCATTGCAGCTGTGTCTCCTGTGTGGAATGAAATAGGAAGAATTCATAGACTTTTGCACTCTGTGAGATATGGGGAGAGTGCTCAATTCTCCTGATTCCATTGAATAGAAAAATGAAAACTATTTTTTTTTTTAAAATTCCTTCCTCAAGTCATCTTCTTTGCTATTTTATGGTAAGGATTCAAGGATTTGGAGATTTTCTGCATCTTTCTCCATCCACTTTTCAAATTTCTCCCTGATTGTGACCAACACTTTCTTTACCCTGAAACTGAAAAGAAGGCTGGGTTTTCAGTCTTGCTAAGTAAGATTTCTCCTGCAACCCCCTGGAGTTCAAACGTGCTACACTTTTTTTTTCTTGGGGAACGTTTGAAGTCCCCTTTAAAAATAATGCCTTGAGGATATTTTTCCCTAATACCATTTAAAGAAACTTGAAAGCATATGGCTCTTGAAGCGCACAGGGTTCTAATGAAGTAATCAGCAACACTGCTCATATGCAGACTTCTACCAGGAGTTTTTCGACCCAGCTCAGATCAGTCTTTTGAATGAACTGCAGTTCTGCAGAAACTCTTTTCCTCCATCTGCCGGTGGACTTTTAAAGTGGTGAGTTTTGACCTTTGAAGGATGGAAGTTGCTGGAAATGTTGTGTCAGGATCAGAACTGTCAGTGGCCAAGCAAATCAATCTCGTAAGCTTGTAAAACAACTCAACACAAATATTCCTCTGTAGTACAGTCCCCATCCATAGTATAGGAGGAGAAAATAAAGTTTCTTTGTTGGGTTCTATTTGATGTAGTCCCTAGCAGCCCTGCCATTACCTTAGGTGATTCTCCACACAGCCAGAAAAGACTAAATAAAACAAAAACATGGGATATTAATGCACTTTCCCTGGAACTGGGTAGAGCATGCTGTTCTCCTGCAGTTTTGCAATGGATTCTCCAAATCCATCATAATTAAAATCACACTTCTTCGGGCACAACCTCATTAGTGCCAAAATATCACATCTTGTGCTATTTCCCTGGGATTTTAGCAAAATAAGTAACGATTCTTTTGATTATTGAAGCAACTCGTGCTATTATGACTGCCAAGTAAGGATGCAACTGCTTAAAACAACTAGAAGCAGCACTCCATTTTTAAATTCCTACTTTAGTTTAGGTAGACATAACCCCCAAAGGAAAGGTTTTAGGCAGCAAACCCCACTCATCTGCAATATCTCTTTTTCCATAACACTTGGAAGGGAGGCATGCATGTAAGTAGTTGATTGGCAGGTGTGTGAATTATTCAGATTCAGAGACAGGTTGTCCTATTCTTTCCTGGTCCCTACATTGTCAGATAATGTCCAAATGTTCCTGTGTCATTTTATATGCCTCATCTAAACTACATAATTTCATTCATTCAAGAGTATCAATGAGATTAATCTATTGTGAGGCAGTGTCCTAGGCTCTTGGAATCCAGTGATAAAAAGGACAGAGGAGTGCTAAGATCTGATAGATATTTCTGGCTGCTTTAAATGGCTGCTTTGGGGCCCAGGTGAAATCAGGAAGGCCAAGTACAAGACTCTTGAAGAGATCCAGGTGATAGAGAAGATGGTTGCTCAGGAGGAAACAGTGCTACATAGTTGGGATTTGGATAAACTCTGAAAGTAGAGTTGACAGAATTTAGCAGAGGGTAGAGTTGCTAATGTATTAAATAAATGTGCATGTGTGTGGCAGGGAGGTGAGGTAAAGAGAGGAATTGAAGGATATGCCAGAGCTTTTGTCCAGAGCCCCAGGATGGAGGGTGTCACTTACTGAAATGGAAAGGGCTGGTGGAGGGCCAAACATCTTGGAGATGGGTTTTGTTTTGTTATGACTGAGAAACTCGACATTTGAATGAAGATTCAGTTGGACACAGAAATTCACATGTCCTTTAGTGTCAATATTTTTTTTCCAAACTTTATTCAGAGATCTTCTATGTGTTAAAATGGAATAGTTGCAGAAGTTTTATGCATATCCATTAGGGTAAATGCACTTGACAAAATAAAGGATATAAATGCTATGAATACCATAGTCTCTGAATTCCTTTTTTTTTAGTCCAGACTGAGAGGACAAGGGATGCATTTTCTGATAAAGGACACCACCGAGTTAGGACTAAGGACAAGCAGAGCAGACCAGGCAAACAACAACAATGTCCCGTAGCAGTAAAGCCTACATGGCCTGCAAGGGATTCTCATGAGACAATTTTTATTCTTCCTTAAACTCCATTTCCAAAGCACTTATGTTTTCAAGTGTGGGAACACATTTCAAAATCCAGAGTAAAAAAAGGAAATGCATGCATCCCAGTTCATGTTCAACCCCCAATGTAAAAGTATGGATAAAGGGTTTAATTTAAATGTGCTAAGGTCTCCCTGGGCTCTGACCTTTCCCATCTTGCCTGGTCCTGGAAGACATCTAAATGTATGATCAGGAGAAAGGAAGACAGTGTACAGAGCCTCCTCCTGGCAGAGTTCACTGGCAAATATTTAGGAAACATGGGTCCACTTGGCAAAGGGGCCCCTTTTAAAAACACATTTGCATAGTGCTATGGGTGGCACACCTTCCTGGAGCAATGACCTTCTCCTAGTAGCTGCTGGAGGACTGCTGCTTATGTTTAGTTTCCTTAATCCTGATAGAGCAGTGAGGAGGGCTTAGGTGGTAATTTATTTTTAAGAAATTATAATAAAGCTTCAGCAATTTGAATGCTGTGTAGAAAAGTGGGAGGTAGGTTGTACGGTGGCAGGCTATCTAAACTCAGAAATGAGCATTATGACAATCTTTTGGTTTATCTACCTTTGGAATCAATTTTGTCATTTTTTAATTGACCGATTTTCCCTTGTTTGCTTAACATTTATTAATTGATTGTTATGCTCATGCAATTAATTCAAAAGCTGGCAAGTTTAACGCAGAGAAATTAATTTTCTTTTACCAACATGCCACTTAAAATACATTTTTGGAAGCCTGGGTTACCAGGAAATTACCTTCAAATTAATCAACAAGGAAATTAGATGGTAGTGTCCCTTGACATCTGTCAATCCAAAGTATGTCAGTTTCTTCCTTTTGTTTGAGTGAGCTTTTTCCGCTGAGTAAGGAATAAGAAAAACCTTGGGTGTTAAAGGAAAACTACCTGCATCTTCATGAGCAGAGAAAGGGAAGCAGTTCTTTGTATAAATATGCAGTGTTTAAATAATTTTTATTTTTCGCTGAGGGTAAATAGAAGAAAAGGGTAAATTTTATAAGAGAACACAAAAATTAAGCTCATCTCTGTCTTCCTAAATGGCCCCTTTGCCATTTTTCTTTATTTTTCCTTTGAACCCTCACTAGGAGATGGCATTCTGCTAGGCCCTAGAGGGGCAAACTTGTCAGGCAGATGGGCAAGTAAGTCAAACCCTAAATAAGACCTACAGCCATCGGATGTGGGGAGTGAAGAAGGGAACCAGTCTCACCAGGCACCAGGGAGAGGCTCTCATGTGAGAGGCTGCATTTGTGTGGAATTTTTATGAGCAAGTAGGTTTTGATGGACTTTTGGTTTGCAGAACTATTATAAGCAAAAGCACAGAGACATGAAACTGTTTAGGAATTGAGAAGCCAAGAGAGGACAGAGTAAAGTAGGTGGGGGAAATGCTGGGATAAATGAATCTGGCTGGATTGCAGACGGCTGTGAATGTCATATGACATGACAATATTTTATAGACAAAAGGGAACTAGTGAAGAATTTTGAAGCAAGGATTATTTGACTCCACCTGAGAATTAGGAAAAAAACTCGGAGGGCATTCATTCAATCACTCAATCAATCAACAAATCAATGTTTCACCTTTCTCAGGCATTTCTCTGTGCTGGTGCTGGGGCTATTGTCACTAATAGGAAACTGTATGCTATCTATCTATACCTAATTAGAGTGTGATCAGAGATATAATAGAAAGATGAATAAAAGGGACGGCCAATTCCCTGTCCAGATAAAGGTAAGCAATGAATGTGGATAGAACTAGTGCTCAACTCTCAGGCTTGAATTTTGGACCATTCTTTTTGATAACCCTTCCATTTCATGGAAGTTCAAAGGTAGAATTATTGAGTGTGTTGCATCTCTTAGACTTTTTTTTTTAATTAAGACAAGGTCTTGTTAAGTTGCTAAGGCTGGCCTCAAACTTGCGATCCTCCTCTTTTAGCCTTTTGAGTCACTGGGATTACAGGCGTGTGCCTCCATGCCCAGCTTCTCAGACTCATTTTTGAACCTCTCTCACTGGCCAGATCCAGTCAGTCAGTGAGGCCTCTTTCTTTGCTCTCTCTCTCTTATTCTTGACATTGCATCCATTCTCAGTACCATGACACTAATACAGACTATCGAAATCCCACATGTGGAGTCCTTGGTGGGCAGCTTCTGAACTGGTCTCTCATTATTTTTTCTTTTTGGTGCTGAGGATTCAACTTGGGCCTTGTTCATGCTAAACATGCACTCTATCATCGAGTTGTACCTCGAGCCTGGTTTCTCTCTGTCCTCTCTCTTTCCCTCCATTCTGGTCCTTCCTACATTTTCTTGCCAAATTTATCTTCCTGAGATAGCTTTACACTTAGCTTTACACTTAGATAGCCAGACCAGGAGTGATATGATCTCTCTGATGTACTTGTGCAAATCTGGAATAACCAGGTGACCTCTCTGAGTCACAGTTTCTCCTGGTCAAATAGGGATGATCTTTCTTCTCTTGCTGTTCAAGAATCTTGATCTATTCTGGAATGTCATAAGTGACACAACTTAGCTGTCACAAATCATGAAAGACTTGTGACAATTTAGCTCCAAACTTCACCATTTGGCTTGTCTTCCTTGACTTCCCTCCTTAGACTCCAAACGCTTTCCATAGCGTCTCCTGAGTCTGCCTTGTATTTACCCTCTCCATTTCTTTCCTCATACCACCTTTCAAACCAGGAATTCTTCCTCTGTCTCTTTCCATTGGTGGAAATAATATCTATTCAATAACATCTTTATCAAACCCCTTTTCCCTCTGGCCACTTCAGCCCAAAGCTTTCTTCTTCCCTTGAATTCCTATTATTATTGTTTCTCCCACCTCCTCAACATTAGATACCTACCATCATGGACTGTTCTCTCCCTGCCTCTGCCTTTGTCTCTGTCTCCGATTCTCTCTTCAGAGGCACAAAATGTGTCTTTTGTTTCTCTGTGTCCCTCACAGGCACTGGACTATGGGATGACTGACTACTTGCATGACTCTACATCTGTCTATTGCATAAGGACTCATGACGTTCTAACTTAATTTCTTTTGATTCTTGGAGGCAGGTAGAACAGATATTAGTATCTCTGTTCTAGATATAAGGAACTGAAGGAGGAAAGAGATGAAGTGTTTGGTTATGATTACAGCTAAAATACAGTTCTGACATTCCTCCAAGTTCAGAGCTTTCTCATAGTCTACCCTACATCCCCTGCCACTCTCAATTCCGATTTTGATCTATCTGAACAGTCTAAAACTGTTCAGCTCCCCCTTTCTACTTCAAAAAACCGCTCAATGTGGATTTCCCTTTACAAGATTTATACCAGTAGGATTCTTTTTTTTTTTTTATTTCTTATTTAGGCTTACATGTTAACAGTACAAGTTGATTCATTGTACATAGATCTAGTAAGATTCTTCATAGGGGTTAGTTATTCCTTAAGCATAATAGGGTACTTGAAGAAGTGCCCCTAGTGGAACTACAGAAAATAACCTGTGAGTTGACCATTTAGTAGGTGTGTCTGGATTCTGAAGAGAATATCTTACCATTTCTAACTACAGGAAAGCAAAGTCTTTACAATACTAATCACAGACTTTAGTAATTGATCACTTTATTCCAAGTAAAGTACAAAGAGGGATACATAAAGTTCCAATCACTAATCAATGAAATGCCAAATTCAAAGTTGGATAATAATGACACTAGGGAGCTAAACTTTAACATTAAGTGATGTGAGCAATAATGACAAGGAGCCCTATGAGGTCTGTGGTGTTCACTAGGTCCTTGTGCAACCTAATCCCATCAACCTTGATTTATTGCTGATAAGTATATAATCCTTACTGTGAGGTCACTCACAGATTCTACTATGGGGACAGAGCCTGGGTGGTAACATTCATCTATTTCCCTCCTCTTAGTTTATGAACATACATTCTGCCTTTGCTCTCTTCAGAAATGGGTATTCTGAAGGCTTCTATTAAAAATAGTTTGCCTTCATAAAAATAAATTCTCCAAGAATAGAAGCAAAATGAGGAAGAGATCAATTCCTAGTGATAAACGTAAGCTAAGCCTATTCTTCTGAAATGCTAAAATCCTAGACTGTACAGTTATAATCCAATAAAGATCATATTATTGGCTAGTCACAGTCACTTAGAGTTTACAGAGTATTTTCACTCACAACATCTTAACCTTAACCTCATAATAACTCTATGATGTTTCAAAAGAGGTACTATTATTCTTTTTCAACAGACTGAGGCAGGCTAAGTAAATTCCCCAAAGTCAAATATATACCAAGCAGCAAAACCAGGACTAAAACCTACGTCTGCTGATTCTCAGGCCAGGAGTCTATATGTTCTACCAAGTCACTCAAAATGCCATTGATCAAATAATTTTTGATATTATTTTATATATATATATATATATACACATATATATACACATAAAAGCTACTTGTAAATGTGTTGATGAATTTCATGTTTTAATAATTTATAGATAGTTTTTATTAATTTCTGTTTGGTAGATCTATGAGACTAGAACAGTTAATATCACATAGCTGATAGCTGTAGAGATTTTAGATTTCAATGATATGGGTTAATCAACTTCTATACAGATATTTTATTACTCAATGGTCAATTTTTATGCAACTCACCAAGTGGCCTTATGGTACTCTTAATTGGTTATAAATATGACTACTGAGTTACCTAGTTGTTTTGAAAAGACATGTAACCATGCTTCTCTTTGTCTGTAGGCCTATATTCTATCTGCTCCCTCATGCCCAGAAGATATCCCGAACAGTTCTGGAAGTTCACGCACTTCTCAGTCCTCTTTTTTTAAAAAAAGTATTTTTTAGTTGTCAATGGACCTTTATTTTTTATTTATATGTAGTGCTGAGAATCGAACCCAGTGCCTCACACATGCTAAGCAAGTGCTCTACCACTGTGCTATGACCCCAGTCCCTTTAGTCCTCTTTTTTTTTTTTTTTTTTTGGTACTGGAGATTGAACTCAAGGGTACTCGACCACTGAGCCACATGTGTTTTATGTAGAGACAGGGTCTCACTGAGTTGCTTAGCTTAGCACCTCGCCGTTGCTGAGGCTGGCTTTGAACTCCTGTCTCAGCCTCCCTAAGTGCTGGGATTACAGGCTTGTGCCATGGCGCCCGGCTCCTTTAGTCCTCTTAATAATACTGATTTTCTAAATGACATGTTCAAATTCCAATGTGACTACTGGAAATACCAGATTGAACTGAATTAGATAGAGGTGGCCCATGTGCTATGCATACTGTAGAAACCTTAGGCACAGTTTGGAAGCAAGTTTTTCTCTATGAATGGAGCTGCAACTATTTGTGATCTTTTCAAACTCATTATTTTCCCCCACTACAAAGGATTTAAGGTAGTTCCAGGCAGTTCTTTTCACTTGTATTCTCCTTCATGCTGTGCCCACATAGCCAGGTCAGGTCATGGTGATCCATGGTGAGCTCTAATAATGTCACTTGTGACAAGTGACACATAAGTTAGATTTCCTCTGGAGCAGGAAATGTCCACTCAGCCTGGCACTCTCTTGTGTTGTTCAGTGTCTGCCCCCTAAAATTAACCATGGCTTCTCTATTTGGTTGACTCTTACTGCTGTATCTAAAGACCTGTCAATTGCATCTGTGATTCCTTCTGTGAGACATTTCATGGTAGTCACCCCAATGAGAAATGTGCATGTTTCAAAAAGCCTCAAATGGTCCATTCTGTCAGCCCTACCTCATAATTCTCAAACATCTTCAGACCTTTCAGCTTTATAATTCAACAATTTTAAGGAAGGATAGGGAGAAGAATATAGGGAAAGACTTTCAGAAGAATGTGTGGTATTTGTCTTTGGGAAAAGGAAAGTGAAGATGCTTTACCTTTCTCTAAAATGGATTATTTGTATCTCTGTCTTTTAAAAAATGTAATGGGATGGGGTTGGGAACACAGATCCTAGAATTAACATAAACTGTTGCTTACCCACATTTCCATGAAGCCGTGGCCTCCCTATGGCCACACTAACACCACTGCAAGAGTAAAGTGATTATTTTCTTGGACTCCCTAGCAGGTAAAGAGCTTTTTTTTTTTTTCCCCTATTAGGGGCTAAACCCAAGGGCACTTTACCTCTGAACTTCAACCCTAGCCCTTTTATTTTTTATTTTGATACAGAGTCTCACTAAGTTGTCCAGGCTGGCCTCAAATTTGTGATCCTCCTGGCCTAGCCTCCTGGGTAATTCGATAACAGGTTTGTACACACCTCACCCAAGATGAAATGCATCTTCAACATCATTCTTTTCCATATTCTTCTCCTCCCTTTGCTGTCCAAAGATGCTCACTCCACTCCACCTCTGCTGATATCTATGATCCCAAATCATGTACTATTCCATCCCTAATACCCACTCTATTACTCTAGTGCTCAGCTTTAAAGAATATCAATCAGCAAAAAGCCCTCTAATATTAGCTGGTGCTGCTTTACTGTGGTACAGATTCTTATTGCCTCAGCTTCATTCATTCATCCACTTCTTTCTCCAGTCATGACCTCAGGGAGTTCATGGGATGCCTCTGAGTGTGTGTTTCTCCCACTGCTTCTCTCACTTGTTACCTTATTTTCTTAATAGGCTCAAAAGGCAGCTTCTCCAGGGTAACTGATATTTCTCTTTACAAATATTTGAACAAAGGATTATTATACCTCAACCCCCTTGGGAGCCTCTTCTGGGCTGAGAGTCCATCCAGCCTTAGGGAAGGAACTGAGGCCAAGCTTTCTTTGTGTGTTAGTCAGTGTTCTGTCACTATTACAATACCTGAGACAATTTACTTATAAGGACAATTTACTTATAAAGGTTTATTTGAGCTCACAGTGTTAGAGGTTTCAGTCCATGATCAGTTGGCCCTATTACCTTGGGCCTGTGGAAGCACATCATGGCAGAAATGTGTGGCAGAGCAAAATTGCTTACCTCATGGCAAGGAAGCAAACAAAAGAGTGAGGAGGGGACCAAGTTTCCCACAATAGTCCTCCGTGGCACACCCTAGATGACTGAAAGACCTCTCACTAGGCTCCACCTCTTAAAGGTTCCTCCACCTCCCAACAGTGCCATGCTGGGGACGAAGCCTTACACAGGCCTGTGGAGGACATTTAAGGTTCAAACTATAGCACTAGGAAAAGAAAGCTCTTGCAGCATGGGCATTTGCCTTTATATTAAGTGATGGGGGAAGGGAAGATGAGAGGTAAGAATTTGTGAATTAAAGGTTTGGGAAAAAACAAATCATTTCCTTTCCTCAAGCAGCATTCTCATTGTGTTTGCCTGCTGCAGCTACTGAAGTCAGATCAAGGAACCTGTAGATTTTTCTGCATATATATTTTCCTGCTTTTTAAGGTATCGGCTGCATGATCTGATAAAAGCTGTGACTAAATGAACCCTACGATTTGTATTCCCACGGCCACAAGTGTATTGGTTACTCCTGCTCCTCTTTTCCTCCCCCTTTGGCTCTGGAAGGTTCATTACTTACAGTTACTGCAGAATCAATCTGAACTGGCCAAAATCAGTGATGGAATTTATAGCATAATAAATGTCCTGCCACACAAATGCAGTTACACATGAAAGGCTTGGGAATGTTCTTTTGAGCAATCCTTCTACTTTGTGGGAGTGTACTATTTCTTTCTTTCTTTTCTTTTTTATTAATTTAATAGAATCATCTTAAGCATATTTTAAGAAATATAATCCTGACAGCAACAAAACCAATTCTTTGCCGAAACAGGTATTGCTACAGAAAAACAATGGTATTGATAAAAAAAACAAAAAACAAAACAACCCCCCACCCCAAACCAATTTAGCATATTGAAACTTGGCAGGGAAATTATATACATTATTTTCCATGCTTTGCATTAGCCTTTTGGAGCTCCATTTTCTTAATCTCACATTACATTACATTTTCTCTTTATATTTTTATTTTTGTAAAAATATTTGAACATTTCTCAAAGCATACTAATGAACTGTTCTTTTTTTTTTTTTTTTTTTTAAATTTTTTTGTACTTATAGATGGACACAATATCTTTATTTATTTATTTTATGTGGTGCTGAGGATCGAACCCAGTGCCTCACGCATGCGAGGCAAGCGCTCTACCACTGAGCCACAATCCCAGCCCATCAACTGTTCTTTACAAGAAGCAACCATACCAAAGTTGGCTTCAAGAGGCAGGCAGTATTTGAAGTACACTCAAAAGATAATGAACAGATTGGGGTATCAATGATTTTCCTTTTTAAAAGTCTACAAGTTAAAATATTACATTGGTATCTGGCTCATTTTTCTTGCTAAGTGCCTGTATTATGGGTGAATCCTGTTTTGTAGCATTCTGATACACCGAGAGTTGAACTTGAGCATGAAATGTTGAAAAAATATATATCAGAAAGACAGATGGTAGGCCGTCCTCCCCAAAACTCAATTTCATATTATGCATGTGATTGCTAATAGGCAAGCACTAAAAAACAATTTTCCTTGACGGAGAAGGGCTGATAAATTGTCAACATAAAGTTAGACTGTGGTTGCTCCAGTGATCGAAAGCTCGTCTGTGAGTTTGGTCCCATCAAAGTCGGCTTCTTACAACCGTATCAAAATTTATGAATGCATATGTCTATAAAGTGACTGAAAACAACTCATAATGCATGTTTGTTTATTGTGTATCAGCTCTGTGTTGCTTCAGTACATGCAAAGAAACCAAACATGTCCCCAGCCCATTTGTGTCCAGTTTACTTCTCTAGCCTTCTCTAGCATATGGTAATGAAAAAGAGCCAAGAGCCAACTAGGGATGTGATTTCCCCTTGAATCCTGAGAGCTGACTTAAACAAAAAGATTTCCTCTTAAATGGCTTTTGCATGGTTTGGAAGTGTACTCCATGGGGTTACACCAGCTTTGTGGTGATAGAAGTAGATGCGTTTGAGGGTAATTGAGAGCATTGATTATCTGGGGAAGAAAAAGATGTTTGAAAAAGAAAAATAAATAAAATCAAGCAGATAAAAAGCAACTCAACTAATGACCTGCAACACAAAGCACCAAAGTTTCACATTATCTTTGATAGAAAGATAAAGCATATGCAGACACTGCAAAAATAGGGAAAAAGGGAGAGATCTCTTTTTAAAAAATTGTTGAAAGTTTATTTGAAAAAAAAAAGTATTTAAGCATTCAATCCAGGAATATAAAAGTTCTTTTTTTTATTCCCTCCAAGGAGGAGGGAGAAGAGGTGAAAATTTGTTCATATTAAATCCAGCACTCAGATACTATATTTGATTCTTTAAAAAACCCACGTATAATATTGAATATTTACAGTTATAAAACTCATACTTTATGCCATCAGTTACTGCTCGCTTGAGAACAGTTGTTTAATTGCAGATGCATTGTAACTGATCCAACATGCACAGTTCTGATTGGAACAAAGGGATTGGTGCTTAGATAACACTATTTTCAAAGGTTGCTACAATTAGTATAATGGCTGAATAGCCAGTGAAAATTAGAAATAAATGAGTTGAAGAACAAATAATTTTTGTAACAAGAACTGAATCATCATCTTTAAAGTTAGGGGTTTCACTTAACTATATATCTAAGGGGAGCTCAGCTCAGGGAGCTCAGGAAATGTATATTGTGCCAAATATAGGAATATTTCCAAGCATCCAGCAGCATATAGACCAAGTACTCTGAGACTCAGGTTTAGTTTTTGCTTCCTGATTTGATTCATTTTGCAAAAGATTTCAGTACATAAGGATTTTTGGTTTTTGTCCCCTCTCCCTGTTTGGTTCTAGGAAGATTTTATTCCTCCTCTCAGAATGTCCAATTATTTGAGCAATATGAGGTTTAGGGGGAAAAAAATCCCTGCATTCACATACATTGACAGAATGATAGGACAAAAACAAACAAACAAACAAAAAACCTTGAAAAAATTCTAAAAGAAATTTTCCAATGATTTACATAAATTGAAATGCTAAGTCTCCTACCTTAGAGGCTAAGAACAACTTTCATGGTCTCCATTAGAAAATCATGTCCCTTTTCTTATTATGAATCCAAGAAATTTTGTTAACATGAAATACTCATAATTTTCATCCTTGTTACCCTGAACACTGATTATCCCATGGGGGTGGTACTGCATGAAATGAAGCCTCCTACTCTGGTCTAGGTTTGCTGAGTCAGTCCAGATGTCCTCAGTCCTGGTTCCCATGAGCCAGAGATGTTTCTGCTCAATGTACTTGATGCCTCTATCTCTCTGCTGATTTGCATTCATAAATCACACCTCTTAATCATCTAATATCTCTGCAGGGGGAGTCTATTATTTAAGAGTTGGCTAAAATGATGCTCTCTGTGGAATCTTCTCCTCCTGTGCTACACAGATTTACTCATTTCATTGTATTGCCCTCAAACACACCTCTACTGTAGCTCACATCACACTCAGAATCATTTCTTTGTGTGCCTGCCTAAGTCTAGACTCTGCTCTCTGTACCAAGAACTTGGTTTATCCATCTTTGTCTTGCTAGCACCTAGTACAGTGTGTAATACACAGAGGCACACAATCAGTATTGACCACATGATTGAGTGAAATCAATGCCTAAATACTTTGAACAAAAGGTGATGTTGAAGAATGAAAATTATAGATTATTCTTGGTTACTCTGGATTCTCTTTGTTTCCTCATGTTCTTATAAGTGGATAAAGCTTATTTTTTTTTAAAAAAATCTAGTATGTAGATGTAAAGATTTGAGGAAAACCTTATATTCTGAAACTAAGCCGAAACAATTAAAATTAGTTATTTCCTATCAGTCTGAAAGGAACTGAAGTAGAGAAGCTCTAGGGTCAGTATATGCCTTGTTCAGCTTTCTTTGAGGCATTGGGAGTAATAAAGCTTTCCATTTTATCTTCAGTGAAATAATACTGCTGAAATATCACCTCATTTTTGATGTCAGTGATGATTTCTTCTTACTTCCATGATGTCAAAAGGGAATTAATATTATTAGAGTGACAGATTACTAATGATGCTGTAAAAAAAAAAAAAAGGAATAGCTGAAATCATTATAACCCAAACATCCGGTGTATCCCTTCTTGACTGAGCTCCACTGTTTGGTACTTTGAACAGAGTCATTCTGCGATATGACAACTGTATAAAAATTATTCTAAGCAGGGAGTAAATCAAGAGCAGGTGCCTATGAATTTTCACTAGCAGAATACCATCCTCTTAAAGTTTTTAGGACTGAATGACATGATTAGGAGGGTGATTTATGAATGCAAAAAAGGAAAAGATAAGATTCTCTAGGGGCCCAAATTTCTCCTGGGCTCTTGTGGCACACCTCCACTGATCTCGTCTCCAAGGAGAGAAGCACTGTGTGGGAAAGAAAATTGGACAAGGGTCCTTTCCAGGCTTAGCAGTCTGCCAACCTTCCATGAGACAGTGACAGTATGGTTTCTTGGTTCTTTTTCTTTTCTTTTCTTTACCTACTGAATGCCTTGCTGTCAATGTGTCTACCTTTGGGTTTTAATTCACCATGTATAGCAGGCTGAGTGTTCTCTGAGTGCTTGAGAATCTGAGGTGACAGGTACTACTTTTGTGTCTTGAAGCTCAAATCTACAGAATTTAACTTTCCTCTACCTGCCAAGGTGCTTGGGATCTGGCCACTATGGGTTCTTTGCACTATGGGCAAATTGCATCACTTTCCAGATCTTTCCAATGAAGAGAGAAAGGACATATTTCATAGAGAAGATAGTAGTTCATAATAAAATAGTAAGTCAAGAACAACAGTGGTTTATATTTCAGTGATGTCTTTCTTTGAGGAGCTTAACAGTTATATGAGTGTTAATTCCACTCATCATGAAAGAGCATTTACTGAGGATTCAACTGCCTATAGGGCCATTTCAGTTATATTTAGTTTCAGGTCCTTTCAACTGGAAACTTACAACCATTGCAGACAATGCTGGCACAGGTGCTTACCAATAAGCTAATTGCCAATAAAAACATTAAAGAGGAAGATAGATAAATTCCATAAGAACATGGTGTTGTATGGCATAGTCATTGTTTTGACATAAACAATATTGTGTTAAAGTAAATGAAGAAAACAAAATTGCCACTGCTTATGGCATAAAGCAAGGGGAGTATTTTTTCAAATCACCACTTTATTTTTGTCTTCAATTTATGATCTAGATTGATTTCCCAGAGTTTGAATGGTTTTATTCCATCTATAGTCTCCCTCTCAGAACAGGGTATACAAGTTCACTGAGTCCCCCTAAGAATTACAAAATCATCCCCAGACCTCTTCTAACACCTCACAGCATTGATTTAGTTAAATGTTTCCTGGAATATTTCAAGTTCTCAAACTAACTTTGGTCACAAAGAAATATGGTAGTCCTTGGGGACTCTGAATGGCTCTTGCCAGACTTCCCTACAGATTTTAGCTTCTCCTTCTCCCCAAATAAGGGGCTGTTCCTTAGTAGGCAAATCCTCTATTGCATTCTACCCAGAACATCTCAAAGGCCCTATAGCCAGGCCTAAGGTACACAGTGGAGCTAAAGAGGATGCATCCTCCACCATCAATCACTAATGAGCATGGAAGGGAAGTTCTAATGTTTACTTAGTTTTTATTCTAAGCAATGGAAGCTCAGAATAACTAGGTTACTTGTCCAACACTGCAGAGCAAGTAAGGAAAAAAGTGCTGGTAGTAGGATGGAATTTTCTGACTTTCCCCACCAGGTGTGCCCCTATGAAGCCACTCTGTTTTCATGACTTCTACAAGGAATCATGAGTTTGAAGAACATTTGATAAGGGGCTGTTGAGAACTGTTAAATATATTCAGAACTACCAAGTAATAATCAAGTATCTCTTGATTGTGCTTCTAGAGCTCTAGCCACTAGAATTGGGTACAAGTGGGGTACAAGTTAAATATATGTTGATTTTTTAAAAACTGAATACGATAGCATAAAATACATCATAGAATATGTCAACCATGAGTGTAGCTTTTTTTAAAGGCAAAAGGAAGAAAACTTCAATTTACCCTTATCAGGGCCTGGAAATAAAAAATTTAAGTAACACCATTGGTGGCATCTTTTCATCTATAAATCCTCTTTATAGGAACTGGAACTCTGACCCAAAGAAGGAATATGTTTTGGCCTTAGCTAGTACAAATCATGTACAATATTTTTACATTCATTCATTCTTAAAAACAAAAGTTTAGCCGGGCGCGGTGGTGCAACCCTGTCATCCCAGCACTTAGGGAGGCTGAGACAGGAGAATCTGAGTTCAAAGGCAGCCTCAGCAACAGCGAGGCACTAAGCAACTCAGTGAGACCCTGTCTCTACATAAAACACAAAATAGGGCTGGGGATGTGGCTCAGTGATTGAGCGCCCCTGAGTTCAATCTCCAGTACCAAAAAAAAGTTTATTTGATTTCCTCTATGTATGTCATTTTAGGAGCTTTGGTTTACATTTTAGTGAAGGAGAAAAACTATTAACAAATAAATGTGTAAAGCAGTGTCAGACTGTATTAAGTGCTATCAAGAACAATAAGGCAGTGGTATAAAGCATATGATGGGGCACAGAGGTCTACTTGATGTGTTTTTGACAGGGAGGTAACAAAAGTGAGGTTTGAGCAAATCTTAGTGATGTACATCTGTGATAGGAAAAGGAAAATCTGAATAGGAAAATCTCAGGGCAACATACACTCGAGGGAGAATAAAAAAGCAGGCATGAAGGCCCTTTGCAAAAGGAAAATATGAATGCTGCTGTAACTCAAGTAACAATTTAAATCGGTCATTTCCATAGAAATTTGCCAAATAGGAGGTGAAAAGCAATGGCAACATAGAGATATAAGTTGCTCAGAGGTATTTCAGATCAATACACACACACAGCCAAGGCAGGAGGCTAAAACTTCTCCCTTCAATTATAACTACAGAGGATTGAAAACTGATTGCATAGATGATTCTTCTGCTTAAAAAGAGTCTTTTTCCTCAAAGAACTTTGCAATGAGGTCATTTTTCTAGCCTGATGATAGAGTTTGGTGGAAGCATTTATAGAGAGTGGGATGACATGATTGGTTCCTTGTCCCTAGTACATGAAAAGATGAGAACTCCAGAATCTTGGCTCTTTTCCTCCATTTGGAATGAGTCAACAGAGTCCCCTGTGGAATGGTATGTAGTAACTCTGCCACGCAGCAAGGCTTAACCCACAGTGATATTTTGCCCTCCCTAGAGAGTCCAATTCATGGTATGTAGATGCTCTAACCACACGTGGAACCTGTGGGCTACAGAAGCCTAGAAGCTCCATTTATTCCAAAGATCCACAACATCAAATTAGCCCTGCCCCTACTTCATTTCCTACATTAAAGGACTATATTAGTCTTGCCATGACGCTAAATCAATTCCAGAGAAAACCATTTGGTATGTGCTTCTTTTGTTAAAGGGACAGATGACGTATTTCAGTCACATTTTGTCCCTTATAATCAAATCATTATTCAGGACACTAAAGCAAGGAGAAATTTCCCAGAAATAAATGCATTTTCTATATTCAGAAGAAATCATTTATTATTCTAGAGTGCATATAACTTCCAGGAGATAATCTGAAATATTACTGATGAATTACTACTTTCCATAGTTACAGGTGCATATGAGGAGTGGTAGAAGCTAGGGTTTTGGATCGTCTAGACTCCTCTTTGTCAAACTCACAATATGGGTTCCATAAACATGAAACTTCACATATGAACATATATTATGTGCTCGTTATTGGCCAGCCATTGTCAAAAGAATTTTGTTGAAATTATTTCACTTTATTTCACAGTAACCTTATGAAAGAGGTTCTCTGGTACTTTCACTTTACAAAGGAGCAAACAGATACTTAAAGAAGTTAAACAATTTACTTAAAGTCACAGGGTGAGGAATGTAGGACTAGCTAGGTCCAAATCCTTGGCTATGTGATGTCATAGCCTCTGTGTTTACTCACTCAGTAGAGTGGTTTTGAGATGATCAGGGCCAAACACAGTGATGTATCTGGAAGCCTTTAAACTGTGTTAAGAGTTAAATAACTTCTCCAGAATGGTGGATCAAGAGATTACTTTAGGGAAACAGATATTGTTGGCTATCCCATGTTTACAGGGCATCTCAGCATGTTAAAGAGTGCCACACCTGAAATGAAACAATAAACTATGTTTGTGTTTACTTTTTAGTTCTTAAGTCAGTTTTTAAGACTAATTTCAATGGGCCAATGTCTCAGAGGAATAATTACATAAACAAATCTATTAGATTGAAAACATATTTACAGAGACATTAACTGTAATTTTTGAAAGCCATTAAAGAAAGTACATATCAAAAAGGATGTTAATTTTTGCATCAGTGATGTAATTTGCAAAGTGATCATCACTTTTGTTATTCTTAGTTAGCAAATGTTTATAAAGCCAACCTGGAAAGATACAGCATTAGTCAAAGAGGAATGCTGTTACCTCTCCTACTTTCTGTAATCTGTACAATGGAAAATGAAGTACCTATAAGTTAGCAACATACTTGGGTTGCAGTCACTGACATACTTGGAATTTACAGACACTTCACAGAATGGCTAGTGATTATGCCTCTAGTTGGTAAAATAGCTAGCTGATTAGTCGCTGCAGAAATGACATATCCCAAGCTGAAACTACTGTCATGCCATGGTAATGGGAAATAAATTCTTTAAGATCAGAAACAATGTCAGCTGTATTTAAAATGACACTGGAAACCACATCGTAATGGACAATTGTGCAGAGGTGAGCAGAGACTAAAACGAGATAATAGGATTTTAAAAATTTGATTTTATTGGTTCTCTCCTCTATTTGCATTTTTCATCAGGATAACCTCTGCCTGTAAGTTCTACCCTGGAAATTTTTTTTCTCCTTCAATTTATTCTGGGTGTCTGGGTTGATTGAAAGGCAATAAATACATAGACTTCGAAAGCCTGAATGGGTTGACAGAATTTTTGGTCTCTCTGAAAATTCAACTATTGATTTGACAAGACAGTTACATTTTATGCAGCTTGGAACACTGTAGTCATCATTTCAAGACAACACAAAGCTGAAGCAAGCTTTAGGAGAACTACTGATATGTCCAGACATCTGGAACATCTCTGAATCTCAGATTGGAAGAAAGATCAAGATGGCATGTCCACACATACTAGATGAGAAAGGGCAACTCCTCATTGATGAGTTTAGTGTATGCTCTTAGAAATCTTCAGAGAAGAACCACTAAATACATGGCTACCTATAGCTAGGTACACCTCCAGGCTGCATGTCTCCTGGTAGGGTTAAAACTCACAGCTTGCAGAAACCCTCTCCGGAGCTACAGTCTTGTGATAACACTTCACATATCATTAGCAATCTCTGAGACATCATGGAACTGTGCCACAAGGCAAGGTATTGGCAAACACTATAATTTTCAGGAAGAGTGTCAAGGGGCCTGGGGATGTAGCTCTGTGGTACAGTAGTGCTTACCTAGCGTGCACAAGGCCTTGGATTTGATCCCCAGTCAGCATCACAAAAAGAAAACATACAAATGAATGGTGGGGGCGGGGGAGAAAAGAGGGAGAGTCCCAAAATGTTAATCTCTAGTAAAAAACTTTTGAAGATGATTTAGAAAGAAATGGTGATCACCAGAGGTTGATATGAAGACATGAAGAATAAATAATGCTAATATGACAACCTCTTGTCTCTTGAAAGAAATTCTCAATGGAAGGCCAAAGGGAACACTGTTGATCTGGTACATTTTGATTTTGGTAAGTCATTGGTAAAAATTCACAATATCCTTATAGGCAGGATGGAGAAAATGGAGTCAGATCATGGTATAGTTATTTGAATTCACAAGTATTCCAATGGTCAGATCTAAAAGACACTAATGTCAGCTTGCAGGATCTCTAGCAGTATGCCAGAGAGCATGGTACTGTCAACACACCCCTCTCCAGCATTTGTATCTCAGAAGAAGAGAATGCATGCAATTCAATTAAAGCAAAATTTATTGAGTATCTAATAGTATATTGAAAAGAAGGAGGCATTTGAAGTCAAGATCTAGATACCTGTCTCAGCCTTGCCATTTACTGTATATGTGATTTTAGAACAATCAATTTGTATTTCTGTATCTCAATTTTACTTAACTTCAAAATTGGGAAAACAGAGATAATTTCCTGAAATAATTATTGTAATCTGCATATGAAATTATATGAAAGTATTTTATAAAATGGAGAGAAGATGCTTAGCTGTGCTTATGTCATCTCACTTGATCTGTAGAAGTCTTTGGGTCATGTACAATTAAAAGCTTCATTTTGTAGATAATAAAACTGAGGTACAGAGAGTGTAAGTAGCACCTAAAGATGCTATTTTAGCACAGAGAAGAAAGAATAGTTTTATTTACATGCATTAGGGGAAATGAAAAAAGAAGGGGTATTTGATATTCAGAGTTTTTCAGGTGGCAAAAAGGCATTTCAGGAAAAGAAAATAGCATTGTCAAAACCAGAGCCATGTGAATAGGCAAACATTTCAAGAAAGGTGATTGGATGGATACAATTAGAACACTTTGGTAAGAGTGCCAAGAAAGAGTGTTGCAGATGGTGGTAGGAAAGTTAAGCTAGGGTCAGATCCTCAAACACGTTGGCACGGTGATCAATTAACGATAACCATTAACGACACAGCAGTGGAGAAGTGAATGATCTCTGAAACTTCAGGAAAATATTTAAGGGAGCAGATCATAGGATAGAATGGAGAAGTAAAGTCTCCTGGGAAGTAATTTGGCAATTTCCCACAATTGGTCTGGAAAAAGGCATTAAGCTAGAGAAACGGAAACAGAAGCAGGTGGATTCAGGTCATCTTGGCAGTGCATTAACAGGGTAAGTAAGCAAGAGGGAAAGATGGGCATCTTAGTATTGTGGACTTCATTGAAAAATTAAACCAAGAACTAAAACTTCAAATGGCTGAAACAGTAAGTAGTAATTCCCTGCTAGTCTGCTATCATCTTGAGATTGTTACTATACATATTTAATCAAGACCACGTTTGCAAATGAAGAGACTTCAACTTTTAAATCACCTAGCTGTGATTTTGACATTGGAAATTCTAGTGATGTACACCTAAGTGAACAGGAAGGAGGGATCAGGTGCCACTGAAAAGAACTGTCTTGACTACAGATATAATTTTAAAATATTAGCTATACCATTTCTAACAAATAGTTTCTGATAAAAACATTTTAGAAGAGTATCCTTATCTGCATGAGGAGATCAAAATGAAAATCTTAGTTTTGTATTTCTGCAGTGTAGGAGTTGTATTTTGCCACAGGACTTCAATATGTATTAACACTAGATGGATAAATGAGAGGGAGAAATGAGGTGGAAGGAAAGGGCTATTGTATCCGTGAAGATGTGTTAACTTAGTTTCTTAATAAGTACTGAAGATGTCATATTAAATAGGATTTTGTAATTTGAGATCAATGGATAAACTTCAAGGATTCAAGAACCTATAGATGCAAAATAAATTTACCTTGGGAGATGCTCTGTAGATTTCATTAAATCTTTAAAGGGATCTATGACATTCCAAATGAAACAAATCATGATTAAAATTACGCATGCACCTTACCCCATAGAACAGATATGATTATGAATTATAAAAATAAACAAGTAATTTACAGTTTAAAAGACACCTTTGTTTGTGCTTAGAGAAGGCAAAAGAATTTCCTTTGGCTCATTTGCCCCTTCTAGTTTATTGGTTTTGTTACTTCATATCTAGATATAGGTATTCTTAAAACTGAGGTTTATCAGCAATCCTAATAAACCAGTGAACCTACCAATTATTTTTATGATTCTTTATATCATAAGGAGGCTGGATAGAATTTCAGAAGTCATTTAGTTCAACACTTACCTACAGGCAAATTCATATCTGAATCATCCCAGATGGGGGACTGTTTATTTTGAAGAATCCTGAGTTCCCCCATCCTCCCTTAGTAATCTGAGCATGTGTCAGAACAGGAACTCCGGCATTTGCTGAACTCATGTGCGAAGAGTTCAGAGACATTCTCAGCATTATGTAAAACAGGACAGAGATTTTTTTCTCTTTGTCTGTTTCTCAGTTTAGGCTGCTCTACAATGCCATCAGTGTTAAGACATTAGAATGTGTGGGGATAAATATTCCAGAAATGACAGTGGTGCTGGTGGGCATTTAAGAGTAGATTAGAAAACTGCAAGTCCCACACCAAAGGAAACTATCCTCCAAAGACAGGAGCTAAGGAGGCGACCCAATTAGTCTTCACTTCTATAATTTCTCTGATTACATATCTCCTTTTACCCCATGTGTTATACCTAGTGAGTTCCCCTAGCCATAGACCTAATCAGGAAGGCAGAATAGGGATGCAGGGCAATTTAAATGGGAGCTGTGTTATGCTAAGATATGTACCCAACAATGAGACCCAAACAACAGGGAAGTCCCTAAGGCATAAGAAGTGGCTGGACCAGATAACACGCTACTGTGGATTTCAAAGCAAATGAGCACAGAAACAACCCAGTGTCAGCTCATAGTTAGGAAACTTCATTAGAGAGGGTGACTTTCCTGAGGACTGGGGTGTGGCAAACTAAGTCACAACAGTTTTACACTCTGTAGTAGATGGAGACTGGCATTTCTCTGGCTAAGATTCTTAATAATGTGGTACAGGCTAAGTATCCCTTATCTGAAGTGTTTCAAATTACAGATTTTGGAATATTTGTATATATGTAAGGAGATATCTTGGAGATGGGACCCAAGTTTAAACATGAAATTCATTTATATTTCTTAGATGCTTTATATACAGCCTGAAAGCAGTTTTACCCGATATTTTTAGTGCATTTGTGTTTTGACCACAACCTGTTATATGAGGTCAGGTGTGGAATTTTCTACTTGTAGCATTATGATAGTGTTAAAAAGTTTCAGACTTTGCAGAATTTCAGATTTTCAGAGATGTTCAACCTTTGTGTGAGCAGGTATGACAGTTCTGGAAAGGAAGGTAAATCTGCATAACTCCTTGGGGGCACTATAATCAACAAGTGTGGGTATATCAGTGCAGTGGGATTTGGTAAGCCACAGGGGAAGGATTTTTTCAGGTAAGAAATTTTTCTTTTAAAAATTTAAATGCATTAATTTTTCATATGCTGATGTCCATCTCATCCTGAGCCCTTCTTTGGACCTAATCAATTAAGCAGTGAAGAGAGGGGTTACAATGCTAGTACCTAATAGCATGGGTTCAGTCTGGGCACTCTGGCTCATGATTGTCATCCCAGCGACTTAGGTAGTTGAGGCAGGAGGATTGCAAGTTGGAGGCTAGCCTCATCAATTTAGCAAGACCCTGTGTCAAAACAAAAACGCCAAAAGGGCTGGAGGTATAGCTCAGTGGTAGAGTGCCCTTGGGTTCAGTCCCCACTATTGCACAAATCAATCAATCATCAATCAATCAACCAACCTTGCACAACTTCAATTTTGACTCCTCACGAGCTACCTAAAAGCTACATGAGAAAGCATTTCACCTTTTAAGGCCTCAGTTTCACTACATGAAAAATGAGCATAAGAATACACAAAGGAAGCTTTCAAATAATAATGTTTTGTGGATTAAAAAAGTAAGTATAAAGTGTTTGGCACAGTACCCGACACAGAGTCAATGCTCAGTAAGTGGTACTTTTGTTTCTGTGATTACTGTCAGTTGTAACAGTAACAGATAAAGTGATGCAGTATGTTCTAAAGGTTCACGTACCAAGGTCACAGGAGAAAATGAAGAGAAGTATAGTAACCTGCACTGAGCTAGGCTTACATTTTGGATCTTTAAAGGAAAAGAGAGATGCATGTAATAGTAATAAATTAGGGTGAATATTGGGACAGAGAAATTATCTTCGCTGTTTCTTTTTATTTGTGTTTATTGTGTGGTGGTGGGGTGATTACCAGTTTTATTGGAATGTTTTATAAGCTGCTAGATTTACTTACTGAGAATGAACAGATAAATAATAAATAGGGATGTTATTCAGCTGTGTATGTCATGGGTTCTCATCAGTTTTTCTACCAAATTTCAGACAAAGTTAATTAATGAGAGATGTTTGTTCACTGAGAAGGCCTCCTCCTGGACAAGCTGGATCTGTTGGGTGAGTCGGATCTGTTGGGGGACAGTGGATGAATCAACTCTTGTGGGCAGCAGTTCTGGGGAGAGGAGTAAGGCACTAGGTGGAGGCTTTCATGGTATCTTGGGAAAGACTTTTCAATAGGGTATGGTAGAGGAGTATGGGTACTTTAACATTATTTGATTTGATGAATTCTGGAATAGCTCCCAAATCTTTTCCAACTCTGTTTGTTCAAGTTTGTGCTTTTTAATATTTTGTTTCTTGATGGCCACCTTTATAGCAAGATGTCTTTTTTTTACATGTTGTCATTTCTTTTCAATACCTTTATTTAATTTATTTATTTTTATGTGGTGCTGGGGATCAAACCCAGTGCCTCATGCATGCTAGGCAAGCGCTCTGCCACTGAGCCACAACTCCAGCCCTAGCAAGATGTCTTTAATCCTAAACTTGAATTGCTTCAGAAACATTTTTCTTCCATTTGTTCACATGGTGAGTCCCTTCTTATTCACTACTCACAGGTGATATGTCACCTATGTAGAGAGGCCTTCTGTGACCCCCACCAGCCACTCCTTCACATTACCTGACTTCACTTTGCATAGTAGAGTAGCCTAGTTAACTGCATGGGGTGTGGAGTGAGACTCCTCAAATTCAAGCTCTGTCCTCTTTGATTTGTGATGTTGTATATGCTAATTAGCCTTCCTAGCCTTAGTTTCTTTATCTGTGAAGTGTAACCAATACAAGCAATTCCCTCTAGGATTGATATGATGCTTAATACATGCAAACTATGTCATGCCCAGCCTAGAGCTCAGCTGTTGTTACTTTAGTATTCATTATTCTTTGAGATCACCTTCTTTATTAATTGACTTGTTATAGTCCATCTCCCCAATAGAATGTAAGGGGGAAACATTTTTCCATAATTTTATTGATGCATTATAGTTGTACATAATGGTGGGATTTGTAAGGGGAAAAGTTTTTATGAAAGCAAAAAACATATGATTGTTCAATGCCGGTTTTTTAGGCTCTGGAACAAGTCCCATAGTGGGAATTCAATAAATCTTGCTGAATGAATGAAATATCAGTACTTAAGATATTCTTTTGTCTGATTTCAGATCCAGCAGCAAAATCAACTTTGCTGAGGTGCCTGTATGGCAAACCAAACACAAAATACTTGGTCTCTTGCCTATACCAAAACTGTTTCTCCATGTTATTTCTTTATCAACACAGTATACCTTTGTTGTTGTTGTAGTTGTTTTGGTATCAAGGATTGAACCTAAGGGCATTTAAACACCGAGCAACATCTCCAGCCATTTTTTAAAAAATATATTTTATTTAGAGACAGGGTCTCAGTAATTTGCTTAGGGCCTCGCTAAGTTGCTGAGGCTGGCTTTGAACTCTTGATCCTCCTGCCTCAGCCTCTTGAGCCCCTGTGATTACATGTGTGTGCCACCATACCTAGCTATATTCTACTCTTGCAGACCAAAAAATCTGAAGAGCTTTGTGATTTCTAGTTCATAGTATAAATGAATTTTTAAAAATTACATTATCTAATGATATTGAATTATACTAATTATTGCATTTTAAAAACTCCTCCCCCTTGGATATACCCTCCACAAACCAGTAAAACTCAGAAAAGGTGAAGAAACAATGCTGAGAGACAGAAAAGTAAGAGTTGAAAGGAAAGGTGATGGCTCCTAAAATCTGGGATGCAAAGAATGCCCCTTTCTAGCATAAAAGTAACAATAATCTCAACATCTGTAGTCTGTTTATAGAATCCTAAACTCACTAATGCTACACAGTTAACAACTAATAAATGCATAGTGTTCAGCAAAGCAGGGAAATACAAAGTGGTACTAAGGATGCGGTCTGTTTTCTTTCCCCCAATACACTGCCTTGCAGCAAGCCTAGACAGGGTGAACTGCGGCAGGCGCAGGTGGAACTGCCCTGGCTGCATCTTTGCTTCACACCCTGGAAAGGTCAAGGTTGCACCACATGTGCCTTTCAGACTGTAGGACAGCTCAGCTAAAGGTCGTCTTTGGAAGGGCCCGCTTCCCCACCTCCTTTCTTTCTTTTTTTCTGAAGAAATAATATCAAAGAAAGTGCCTGACTCTGACTTTATACAGCTGGTAGTCTCTTGATGACTTATATGAATGTTTCAATGCCTGATGTTAACAGCTGTTTTTACCCTTGACAATGCTATGGTCACCCTAAAGAACTGAGTTATCAGGAGTTCTAAAGTCCCAAACTGGGGAAGGTCATGCTGGCCACATGGATGATACATTCTGTTTCTGTTTGCCATCCTACAGACAATAAATATTGTTTGAGATTGGTTAGTGTGCTGTAAAATTGATAAGAATCAGGTTGTCAAAGGCATTTCATAGGTCTTAATTTATGTTGCTATAGTAACTGGAATGTTGGAATTTTTTGAGATTAGAGGGCTTTTATATCTTTAACCTTAAAATGCTAATAATGTAGATTATGAATCCAGACTTGGTCTCTGCTTGTGAGGAACATATACTTTGTATGTCATATATTCTATGTGTGCTATGGTATGTCTGAATGTTCAATTACTGTAATTTCAGAATGAAGGTTTCTAACACCCAACCTGATTTTCCTATCAATGTGTACAAATTTCAGCAGCCACGATACTCTTAAACTGGACAGTCTTTCCCTAAAGAGAAAGGGAGAATTTGAAGGGGAAAGTGAGAGAAGTAGAACTTTTATAAGCAACAGTTCTAGAATACTCCTTTTAAGGACTGATATGAATTTGGGTCACCTTCTCCATCAAAGTGAATTTCTTGCAGGTGCTGAAGCATTTGGCGTGTTATTAACCAGCATTTTAAGAAAAGACACGACCCTGGGGCATTTAGTGCATCAGCAATGTCTGAAGTGATAAGGAGGTATAAAGTGATAAGGAGGTATAAAGAAGCCCTACCTTAAGACAGGAAGATGACTAGGAACTCTATGGGCTGGTCAAGGTCACATGTGTTAATTATACAGACCCTAGGCATCTGGAAAACTCAATGCAAATTACCTCAGATTGGCCTGAAACAAAAATATCTCCCTTCTCCGAACCCAGCTTACCTTATATCCTGATGATTTGATGTGCACGCCACGTTTGGTCAGAGTAGATTTCATTCGGATGAAAAAGGAACGCTCAAGGGTGTTGTCAGTGGTTAGCAGGCTGGGGCTGGTGGACTCCACTGAGGAATACAAAAATACACACACACGTGATTTAGAGCTCTCCACAGCCCCTCACAGATACTGCTCAGGTGCAATCCTTGAGTTCACTAAAAATAAATGACTGATGGGTGCTAAGAGTGTAGTAATCAATTTACCTCATTTAGAGAATGTTTACTTTGCAGAAAATAAAAAAGAAAAATTAATGTGTCTAAAGTAGCTTCTTTCCTGTTTCTAGCTAGAGCTTTTTTCAGGTCTTTTAACTTGCAGCAGCTTCTTAAGTAGGGTCTAATGGTAAGTAATTGTAGCTCACTTTGAGGCTTAGTTGAGTCCTGTGCAGAGAGGACTGTCAGGAAAAATAAGGGCCCTGTAGATTTATGGCATCAACCAAGGTACAGGCAGGGATGCTTCTGATGAGGGGTCAGAACCACAAAGCCTCCCAGGTTGGAGAGCAGCATCCTGACCAATGTCCTTGCCCTCCTGAGTTGTTTTTCTTCTTTGTGGGGACAAGAAGCATGAGGTCTTCTCAATTGACTCCAGACAGAGGGATGAGAATGGGATGTACCAAGGACAGAAATAAAAACTACTCACTATATCAACTTCCCATTCCCGTCAATGGCATCTTGCTCCTGGGTCCTCACCCACATAGGCAGGGTTCTCTTTTAATCACTTCTCTGCTTCTGATATGAGAAAATAAGTTTCCTCTCTTAAACAAGATACTTACTCTTTCCTTTCATATGTTTTTAAAGTAGAAAATTTGTAGACTTATGAAACTTAAAAGTGGTAGTTTGAAATCTTGCTGATCTAAGGACACCTTTATGCGAACAGACCAGAAGGCAACATAAGTCTGTTTTCTTTAAAAACAAGCTTCTAAGGTATTTTATGAATTTAGGTCTTTTCCTGAAAATAAAATAATTTGTGGGGTTTACAGCCTAAAAAAAATGCCAATTCTACTCTTCTTAAATATTAAAGGTTTTCTTATTCAAAGGGAAAAACAACAACAACAACAAAATGATGGCAAACAACAAAGGTTTCTTTTAAGTAGCCCTATGCTAACAATAGTTTTCTCTGGAATGGAGATAAAGAAATGCAGTTAATAAAGAGATTTAAGAATTAAGTAAGTATATGTGAAAACAGCTATTAAAATAGATAAAATGGCAAAACAATCTTTTAAATTTTAGATTATGAAATGTAATTCATATATTTCTAAGAGTAAGTAATCTCTGTTTGTCATATTAGACTTGATGCTCAGATGAAAGAATAAGAGATGAGAGCTACTCTAATAACAGAAACCTTGCTATTTGTGGTCTGGGGCTTGTATCATTCTTAGTAAGACTCTATTTTCCTATATTTGTGGCGTTTCAATTCGGGGGTGAAGGGGCCATTGACAAGTATCCCTCTCTTAAGATTTTCTTTTCTTTTTCTTTCTTCCTTTTTTTTTTTTTTTTTTTTTTTAGAGAGCATGGATCTGATGTCATTTTAAATGTACAGCTTTTTATCACTCGAGGGAAAAGCAGAGCCATGTTATATTTAGTACTTTCATTTCTTCTGATTAAATATGAATTACTATGAAATTTTTCTCATCATCTAACACGCCATAATACGCCAACAGCTTTTTAATACACTATATAAGCACAAACTTCTGCTCTAAGAGTTTAATTTGCCCCTCTAATCCAATCACATCAACCTTATTTCTCTTATCAGAGATTCCCATTTTGAATTAAATGAGCTCATTAGTTTTAATCAAAAGCAGAGAGATCAAAACTTAAACGTAAATGCTTTAGATCAGAACTGTCAGTCAGCCGTGCAGTTCTATTTTACTAAAACACAAGATCAGAGACCCTTAGAACCAATTTTTTCTCGTAAGGGATGCCGAGAGCTTGAAGATGCTATATCCTTTTTTTTTTCCCTCCCAAGGACAGATTATACATTTAAGGTTAGACTTAATTTATAGCAGTTTTTTCATCCTGGTGGAAATGGAAAAGTATGCCAATCTACTGTTGTCCCTTTCACATTTATTGGCACTGGTCCTCAGAGACTTGAACTAACGTGAAGCCATCAGAATCTCCACCACAAACAGCACTCAAAATTCAGTTCTGTTCAGCAAGATCGTGTTTGCAATAGCTGAGGACAAATGAAACTTCCCAGAGAAGTGAAATATGTTTTAGGGCCAGGGTCCTGGAGACCCTGACCTAGTCAGGAAGGAATTGCCTAACTGTAGAAGGGAAGGTAATTCAGACATCATGAGAAATCACTACTGTTTTCAGTAAAACAGTGTATATGAGAGACCACCACATGGGTGCCTCCAGCTGGGTGAAGACATAAGCTTTGCATGAGCCGTGGAGCCAAACACTGCCTCATGCCCCAGCAGAGGCAGGAGTACAGCATCTCACCACGCAGTGCAATGATAACTGCCTAAACATGCAGGGCAGCGTTAATTACACCAGGGACAACTGGTGTGCCAGGAGTGCTAAGGTCGGGTTTTGCCCCAGTGAAGCTGAGATTTATAATCTAAACTAGTCTTCAAACTTTGAGCAGGGGGTGGGAGAGTTTGGAGGAGTCAGTGAGAAGGAGACAAGCATGCTAGAAAAGAGCTTGATTTCTGATGACGATTTCCACTTTAATTCATCATGATTTCTAGTTCTGAGGACAGAGGCAAAATTAACCTGCCATGCCATTCCTTTCAAAGGGACATGTAATGAACTCATTCACAGCGCGCACACACTATCAGGCCATGTTTCCAAAGAGGCTGGTACATACACTTGGTTTATCCCAACTGTAACTGTGGTGTCTCTGCACATGACAGGCAAGAGTAGCTGCTTCAGGAAAGATGCTTTGTGACTGTCTTAGGTGAGAGGTACATTGTAATGAAGGTTCTGTTGGGGGAGAGCCAAGGCAGCACGGCCGTGGTGGCCACACGAGAGCATGGTGCTGAATAGAGAGGGGGCGTGTGAAGAAGAAACAAAGAAAGGACCGAGTAGTGACAGAAGTCTCCCTGGGACCCATGCTCTCTAGAGACAGTGGCACCAGTTTATGTCTGAGAAGCATTTTAGAGAGCTCTCTAGATATGAAATTGTTTTCTGTCAACTTTTAGAGAGTGGCCATAAATGCCACATTCTCTAATAAAGGAATTTGGAATTCAGAGAAGTTGTATCTGCTGCTCAAGACCCAGGAGACATATGTAGTAAAGCTGGATTAAGTGGTCAAAGCTCAGTCATGCCTAGTTTCAACCTATGAATTATAAACTAGGAGCTGGAAAACAAAAGTAAGACCCATGCAACTAAAACCTAAGTAAAGAAATATAAAGTACTCTCTTTTGCTGAATCTCTAAGGCCTCAACTTTTTAATAAATCTAAATCACCTCAGTTCTTGAAATGTCAGTTTTCACATAGTTTGTAAAATTTATAGAAGAATTTATGGCAAAAAGGATAATAATTTTTATGTTGGCAAATGCCATGAACCATCATATGAAATCATTATCTGTGGTATTCCACATCTGTTTGTGAATCTATAACTGGTGGTGTAGTTGCTATTCTCCCTATTATTAGATAGGGGCAGGCAGTGATGTAAGAGGTGGAAAAGAGGAGGCAGGTGACGGAGAACCATGTAGTTTTTCTAGGCTGAAACCAGGGCCATTCTGAGCACTTTCAACATTCTCTCTGCAAGTGCATGAGGCCAAAGCATAAAAAGGACCTTTCTTTGTAGTATGCTCCAAATGTTTGCAGTGCAATTCCAGAATCAGAACTCTCAAACTCTCACCAAATCCTGATGTGTGCAGGAGAGAAAAAAAGAAAAAAAAAATTTTTGTAGTACTGGGGATTGAACTCAGAGGCATTCTACCACTGAGCTACATCCCCACATCTCATATCATCTCATATCCTTTCTGTTTTTTATTTTGAGACAGAGGCTCACTAAATTGTCCAGGCTGGCCTTGAACTTGTGATTCTCTTGCCTCAGCCTCCCTAGTCACTGGGATTATAGGCATGCATACCACATCACACAGGATGAAAAATAAGTTTTAAGAAGTGTTCCCCTTCAATAGTTAGTAAAAATACTTTTCTTCTTAAAGGAGAAATGGAGTCTGGATAAGTCCTTAAGATATGAAGTTAAATACAGTCATCCTTAAGTATTCATAAGGGATTGGTTCCAGAATCCCCACAGATACTCAAATCCTTAGATGCTCAAGTTCCTTATGGAAAATGGTGTTGTATTTGCATATAATCTATGTGTATTCTCCTGTATATTTTAAATCATCTCCAGATTACTTACAGTACTAGTAAATGTAAGCACTACATAAATAGTTTATCAACTGTATTGTTTAGGGATTAATGACAAGAAAAAATTCTGCACATGTTCATACAGAATTCTGCACAAATTCATACAATTTCTTTTTAATATTTTTGATTAGCAGTTGGTTGAATCTGCAGATGCAGAACCCATGCATATGAAGGGTCGATGGCATATTCTTGCTCCAACTTCATTGTCTAAACAAATCTTTTCAAATATTTTTGAGATGTTCTGTGCACACAGGACAATCCAAAGTGCAAATACCCAAATTGACTTTCATGGGACAAAGGTGATATTGTTTCATTTTGCAATTATTTTGATAAAGCCAAGTTGTTTCACTGGCAAATGTAGTTAGGGTTTGTTAGAAGGTGATTTTAAATTTAGGAATTTAAAATTAATATGTGTCCACTGAAATTTGATGAAGTTGTTTCTTTTCTTACACAAGTTTTCCTTTTAGTTGAGGGGAATGCATTTCTGCAGTCACTTTGAGTTGTGGCTGCTCACATGACTTGCTTTAGCCAATGGAATAGGAGCAAAAGTCACATGTCATTTCCAGGTGGAATTTTCAAGAACCAGGCATGATATGCCACTTTGTTTTTCCCTCTGCCACATGACTGAACATTTTGGCTTATGGCTGCTCTACCAGCCTACATTGAGGAGCAAAACCCCTTGCCAACACTCAAAGAAATAAATCTTTATTATAATTTTGGGCTTTTTTTTTTTTTTTTTTTACTTCTGCACAATCCAGCCTATACTAACTAATATAAACACTAAATATTCATTAAAATATTTAAAAAGTCAGTGTGTGGCCCAATATCTTCCATACAATCAATGACAGAGCATGAATATGAAAAATGTTTATCTGACTACAAAGAATGTTGACAATATATTGTTCTTACAGTTATTTCTATGCTTCTTTTATTTCCATTTAATCTCATGCTAGATATGTGAGAAAAGCAGGACTGAGATAAGTCTAACCATGATCCCCTTTAAGCACCCAGCATGATTTGCTGTATGAACATATTATATATACACACATATATTTCCTAAACAATACAATGTAACAATTATATACTTAAATATCTTAAATATACACACACATAAAATCTTTGAGTATATATTATATATCTATTTATATGGCTGGGAATATACATTCAATATATGTTCAATACATAATATTCACTAAACATTAACTGTTATAAGATCTTCTCAGTCTAGTTTCCCAATAGCAGACCAAACATGGTAAAAATAAATCTTTTCTCACAGAAACTATCCCAGTGGATTTTATGTTTGTCCAGCATGATATCTGGTTTTAAAAATGCCACAAATGCTTCAAAGGTCCTCCTTCCAAAAGGTGAAACTCTTTCCTCTCTTCTCAAGTGAGTGTAAGCTAGACACGGTGACTTCCTTCAAATAAATAGCACGTGGTGGAATTGACAATGTATGTCCAGCCTAGTCATTCCCTCCGTGCATTCTCTGGAGTCATTCATTCTGATGGAAACCAGCTGCCATGTTGTGACAGTACTCAAGTAGCCCTGTGGAGAGGCCAATGTAGTGAGGAAATGAGGCTTCCTGCTAATGGTCATATTAGTGAACTTAGAAGAGAACCAATCAGCCTCAGTTAAGCCCTTTGATGACTATGACCTGGATGCCATCTTGATTGGTACCCCACAACAGACCCTGAGCCAGAACTAGCCAGATAAGCTACTCATTGCTTTCTGACCTTCATAAACAATGTAAGATACCTTTGTTCTTTTTAATGTATTGATATTTGGGGTAATTTATTATACAACAGTAGACAACAAACATAACAACCACCTATAACTTCTTTCTGGAAAAATCATAGCCTTGTTTTGATTGCCAACCATGTAAATAGATGAAGTTTATGAGCTTGACCCAGTGGGTCAATATTTGGCAAATTCACCTGTGTAAGAAAAATCAACAACAGTCCTGATTTTTATAAGCAGGGTCTATATTTCTAAGTCCTCTATTTTTTTCAGTAGATTATTTGCAAAAGGTGCTATCCATAGTGTTACCTACAAGATTGTGAGATGGGAAAGGCAGGCAAGATGACTTGTCTTTGTTGTATGTATTGTTTGCTCCTCCCTAGACTCCCTCATCCTCTCCAAGTGTTTAGGATTCTGTCTTATGTAAGTCACGTTCGGTTATACATGTTGAAATAAAATAACATTCAGATGCCTTCCTTTAAGGCAGATTATCCACTTTAGACCTGCCTCTCTCTCACATAAACAATATCTTGTCCCAGGAGATTTTTTTTCTTTTTTTGAGGGGAGGGGATCAATGTGTCCTCTTCTTGTTTTCATCTTGAAGGAAGTGTTTTCCACAAAGTATTCTCAGAGTCATGAGCCAGTGGGTGTGGTAGGTAAGAGAAGACTGGTCCCATCGCCCCCTGAACTAGAGAATGCTTTGTTCTCTGTCTTTGGAGAGTTGGTTTTCATGCCACTGGCCTGTCTTCTATCATGTCAGGGCAACTCTGAAGGGAGTAATAGCCGTTAGGATACTAGTGGGATCCATGGCCACTGGTGGCATGGCAGTGCCTTCCATTTTCTGTGGTCTCACTCTGGGGTGGGACAAAAAAAAGCCCGATTAATTTAAATCTCACTAGGGCTGATTCCTGTTCTAACCCAGTTGTGAATCTTCAGCTTTGTTTAGGAACTTGTGAATCATTAACTGAAATTCCAGAGCATAGCTGTGAAAATAATTGTGGTTCAACAATGATCTAATAAATTTCTTTTAAAGTAGCATTAAAAATAATCTGTCTGATTATTAGAAAAAGGAAAAATAATAATAGTCTGCCATCCATGCCACTTGTCAGGATAAACTCTCTGGCCTTGTGTAGCCTGCCTCTGATGTGAATCATAATGCATAAGGCTGCCTTTCAGGTTTCCTGCACCTGGCAGGGGTTACTACTTGGTGAGGCTGTCCCCGGAGGGAGAGGAGAGCATTCAGTGGCTGCCTGCTGCTCCGCAGTTGGTGTTTGGATGATACCACTCTGGGGAAATATACACAGTGTCAGAGTCAAGCTGCTACCAGTGGGTGTTTCTATATACCACTACTAAGCAACAAGAAAGTTCAAGGGGAAAAACCTGAATATTGTAAAGATCGCCTTTGAGAGTACATGATATCCAGTCTGACCCGTTCTGCAGCAGGCTGTGCACTCCCAAAGATGTGCCCTATGAATACTGCAAGCAAATATTTTAAATCTTATTGGAAACTCCCTATAAATGTTGCCACTTGAGGGATCTATTCTGGAAGAAAAATATAGCATGTCCTCCCGGGATGCAGCGTGGATTCCATTACGAATATTGCATATGGGATCGAGTGTGGCAATGCTTTTATCACGACTATAAAGTGGTTACGAGCCAATTCTTCATATAAAACATACTCAATAACATTGAGGTTTTCTTCCCCTTCTCTGTTTCCTTCTTTTATTTCTTTCCTTCCTTTTCTTTACTTTCTCTTTCCCTTTTTTATGACGAACATGATGTCAGACAAAGGGCATTCGGACTTAGTCTTTGTAGTACAATACAAAAATAATACATAAACACCTTTGAGAAGGCAGCTCAAAACCCCATGTTTTCTATTAAAAAGTCATGTTCAATCTTCACTGTTGATAGAACTGAATAGCTAACACAGAGAACATTGTATATCAGAAAGGTCAATAGTTATTATGAGCTACAAATATATTTTTTTCCATCCTTCAGGCTGTTTAGCGCATATCACAGCATGAGCAGCTGTCTCCTTTAATGCTTTTAAAATTAGAATCCCAAAGAAGAAGAAAAAATTATGGTTGCAATGATTGCTCTTTGCTTTTGTAAGTTTACTTTAATATACTATTTTATATACATGAATCTTCCATGCAACCTACCTATGGGGCAGTAACTGGTCGCCGGTATCCAGTTGAACTGCCATGTTTGTTTTCTTAGCATTCTGGCCAGATCTCCATGTCAGGCACAGATGTTGTCCCCATACTATATTTAAAAACCGAGTTATATAGAGGAATCTGGTTACAGAGGCAGTTGCAAATGCACACATATGCATTCTGCCTTTCCTTTGCTTGAAAGCTCTATTACAAACGCGAACAATACCATGTGATGAGAAACAGCTCTACAGGACCGGGGTGAAAAATCAGGCAGTGAATCAAACCACTGTTAAGCACAGTATCACTCTCCATGTGCAGGCATGTGACCTGAGAGTGTACTCTTTAATTTTTTTAAAGGTTGATCTTTAGGCCTGTCCCTGGAACTTCTTGTCATTACTCAGCACTGGCCGTAAAAGACACTGTTGACATTTTAAACATACATAAGCACACATCTAATGTTTTAGTATAGCTTACTTATTCTTTGTTCAGCTATTTAAATTAAATACTTAGTATAATGATGAGGACCATTTGTAACATGCTTACTTTTAGGAGAGGGGCAAAAATATAGTAATTTCAGGTAATGACTAATGAAATAAAGAAGAACAATGCAGAGTCAGTGGTGAGAGGGTAATGGTGGGGCACATTTTGGGTGGGTGGTCCCAAGGACTTCTCTGATAAGGCGGCATCTCAGAGGAGATCAAGTCATGCAAATAGGTGGGTGAAGGTGTCATACCCATCACCATGCTTATGGTTCACATTGTAATTTAATGATTCCAGCTTGGTAAAGGAATTTATAGAAAATTATTATGCAGATAGATATGGACTAGTGACACAGTGAAATTCTAGACATGCTATCTTTTTTTTTTTTTTTTTTTTAACAGCAGAATGCATTTCAAATCACAGTACACATGGAGCACAATTTTTCATTTGTCTGGTTGTAAACAAGGTAGAGTCACACCACTCGTGTCTTCATACATACACCTAGGTAGTGGACATGCTACCTTTTGAAATTTGTTCAGAGTTAGATTATTTGTCTTCAGTACATGACTTAACATGTAGGAAACCAAGGGAAGAGTTCATGCTCATGCAGCCTGCCCAGTGCCTCTCACACATACCCACTGTGTGAGATCTCTAGAGAAATTCTTTAGGGGATCTCTAGAGAAAGCATCTTCCACAGAAAAGTGGGATTAATACATTAAATTATGTATTTTGGTGGTGAATATAAAGAGACCCAAGTATGTTTCTGAATGAGTGGTCAGAGTTTAGAGTTCTCCACGTTGGATATGCTAACTGAAGAATTTCAATCCTAAGGGATATTTAATCAGTAACAGAAAGAGAACTGAGCCTCTGAAATGAGGAGGAAAAAAAGGAAAGGATGAGAGAAAGAAAGAGAGGGACTGCAGGAGGAGAGAGAGGAGTGTCATAGGAATGGTGTTCAACAACTTACTGTCAATAAAGTAAACTTGTTTGCTGAGATAGAGTAAGTGGGAAAAGGAAGTTTGAGGAGTGGTAAAAATAAGTTATGAAATAGCCTACTTGGGAAACCAAATCAGATCAATAGAAAATAAGTACTAAGATTGCATAGTGGCTATAAGTTACAGAGCTCTGAGAGTGTTAACTTTCAGGTGTTCCATAATAATAATGGTTTTGTGGTTTTAGAGGATGGGCTCAGACAGTGAAGTTTTTCTAGAAATGGTAACCAGCAAAACTGGAATGAAAGAAAGTCAATGGAGTGAGAGGCTCCACAGGGTCAGAGTGGTGAGCTGAGGATTAGAAAAGATGGTAGGGCTGCTGAAGAGTGACATGGGAGAGGTAGTCAATAGAGGCTTATTCAGACTGATTTCTGAGAATGTTATTTGCTGCTTTTGAAAAGTTGTATTTATAATATAAATAAACACACACACACAAACACATACATCGTATGTTCACAGAAAAATCTGAAAATGTGGGCTGGGGTTGTGGCTCAGTGGTAGAATGCTTGCCTAGCATGCGTGGGCACTGGGTTCGATCCTCAGTTCCACATAAACATAAAATGAAGGTATTGCGTCAACCTACAACTTATAAAAAATAAGTTGTAGATAAGAAAAATCTGAAAACATGAAGTATAAGAAAATGAAAATATCCCTAATAATCTTAACACCCATTATAGTCATTATTGATACTAATTTGTTTTCTTGAAGCCTTATTTACCAATTGTTTATATATTTATTTCAAAATTAGGATCATATCTGTATCTGCCCTGATTTTTAATTATAGAAAGGTCATAGCTCATTATGTGGTAATAACTTTGTTTTATTAGACACTGTTAAGGGAATAAATGGTTATTGGGCCTTTTGAGGCCTTGGCTGCAAACCAGCATTTGAAAGAAAAATTTTATAGAACATTAAAGTATCTTCATTTGTCTATGTCATTAAATTACTTTCAAATACACTATTTTTAGTGGCTATATAATATTCCATTGCATGGTGAAGAATTTCTTTGAAATTAATCTTTCAGCTTTGTTATCACTTTCAGATGGGTTTCTTGAAACAGTATGCCTAGGTCAAAGGGCATGAACTTTTAAAAAACTCTTAGTACGTGGACACAAATTGATTTCCAGACAAGTTGTGCTGTATCACTTTGCATATATTTTAAGGATACTAACTTTGACATATTTCTTGTAAAATCTCCCTATTTATTTGCCTTTTATTTCTGCTTATGATGCTTCTAGATACTCATACATTTTAAAATTTTATATAGAGAAGTCTATATATTTTTCTCTTTGAAATTTTTATTTTTTAACATGGATATTTGGAATCTTGAAAATGAAGGCTGGTTAAAATCCTGGTCTGATTATGCCAATAGGTGGCTCAATGTAAGCTGAAGAATGATTTTTTTCTCTTGGAGTTTTGGCAGTTGAGGAACTGTATGTCGAATAGTTACCACCAGGGAAGCCCTCATCCTGGGATCTGTTGGCCTCCTTGTGGAGAGAGGTTCCTGAGCAGAAGCCAATGTCTCTGAGGAAAGTCAGTGAGTGAGGTGGGTGTTGACTTACAGTGACCTTAAGGATGGGAAAAGAATACTTTTCTTTTTAAAGAGGAAGTTTTTAAATATTAGGAAAATGGTATGGAAATGGCATTGGGAGGAATTATGTGGCCACATCTCTTTATGCACAGGACTGACTGTGAACTGAGTGGGTATACACTGGAGAGGGTTTTTTTGAGAGCAGTGGCCTTGAAGGGAGAAAGGTTTCAATGAGGGTAACGAGGAGGAGTAGGGTTTGTGTGAGGAATGGTGGCTCCAAGAGTATATTCCTAATTAGCACTGCTACGTAAAATACAGGACATCCCATTCATTTGAATTTCAGATAAACAATGAATGATATTTTAGTATGTTTCAAATATAGCATATAAATTTCATATTTGCCCAGGAATTCTGTATTTTTAGTCACTACATCTGGCTATCCTTTCCCTAGAGGCACAGAAGGGTTTTGGGTGATGGCAGTGATATAGGGTCAACTAGGATGATGATGGAGGGGTCTAGAAGACTGCTTGAGACCCCCAGATACACTGGGATGATGGAGACATTGCTGCATGGCCAGAGCGTTCTCACTGTAGAGCGTTAGAGAAATAAGCAGTAATTGAGAATTCAAGTGAAATTTATTATGATGTTGTGGCTTTTCCATACTTGCCCTTGTAGAAATGGGGTTTGTCATAACGGCCAATTTTATTTTTCTGCTGTGTGAGTAGGTATGTTCTGTAGATAGAGGTAAGCATGGGTTGGCAGATCTCCACAAATCTCCTGAATCAGTATCTTCTGCTAATTTATTTGTTTTTTCATACAGGAAGAATTTGTCTGAGTAGCTAGAATATGTTGGTTTTATTATGGCTGTATTCCAGCACGTCTTGAAATGTTTATTTTTCAAATGTTTTTAGTTAGAAGTACTGTATTAAATCCATCATCAATAAAGACTTAAAAATTATTATTGGAGAATATTCTTAGTAATCTTATTTATACTTTGTAATTATTTAAAGAAGCCAGACATGGGAGATAACCTGATAATTATCTATATCTGCTATTTTGCTAAAGAATATCTGTTTTTGACTTTTTTTTTTGGTACCAGGGATTGAACCCAGGGGTACTTGACCACTGATCCACATCCCCAGCCCTATTTTGTGTTTTATGTAGAGACAGGGTCTCACTGAGTTGCTTAGCGCCTTGCCGTTGCTGAGGCTGGCTTTGAACTCGCGATTCTCCTGTCTCAGCCTCCCTAAGTGCTGGGATTACAGGTGTGCGCCACTGTGCTCAGCTATTTTTGACATCTTCAATTAAACAAATTTTCTTTTGTCTCCTGATCTTACCATTGTTCCTTTTTTTTTTTTTTTTTTTTTGTGGTACTAGGGATCGAACCCAGGGCCTCATACTTGCCAAGTGCAGAGCTACATCTCCAGCCCTCACTGTTCCATCTTAATACCTAAACAGTCTTCTCATCTGCAAGTAGTAGCTCTGCTTTATTGTGAGGAAGATAGGGCTTCATCATTGTGATCTTCATCAGCTAATGTACGTGTAGGTAGCATTTCCATATCTGAACCTGCGTTACGTCATTTGTATATTTTTCTTCAAGGCTATGCATAATCTTCCCAAGTGGCGGGGATAAAAAAGCTGTCTTTTTTTTAACAAGTCCACTTACATACCTTGCCATTAGTTTTGCCATAGAATTACCCTCTCTTCTTCAATTAAAAAAAATGATAAAGGCTATTACCTTTGGTGATGGGGGAAAATGAGGGTAAAAATGGCAAAATAAAATGTTGATATCAATTACTTCCTTTTTTCCCTGCTTCGTGAGGCACAGAGATCTCTCTAAGTATATTTTCTGATGACACGATTGATATTTTATATCATCAACACTTCAGTGTTATATCGGATGTCTCCTAGGTCTAAATTGTATTTGCTACAATGCCAAATAAGTGATTTTTTGAAACTGGCACCACACATTCCTCGTTGCCAGGGAGCTGAGCCCTCCCGTGCATTTGTCATAATTGTTGTGTGGTTAATCCCCTCAACTGCAGGGCTCAAGGTATTTGTGGTTGCCCTTGCTCTGAGTTTTTGATTATTTGACCTTACTTGAGAATGAATCCATCTGTAACAGTAGGCTGTCCTTTGCCCATTTCTCCATTTTATTATTGCATTTATCCCTAACAAACTCCATTTGCATGTCATTAGTAAATTTCTTAGAATTTTTCAACAGCTTGAGAAACTGCAGTTTAGAAATGACATAAAAGTTCAGGCCATATATGTGGAGAAAGTGGCCCTGTCTTCATGCTTATCTGCATGTTTTACTCAAAGCTATGATCTATATTCTTGAGTTTCTTACTTAATCATTTCAGTTATAAGCAAAGCCAAATAAACCTAAAGAAGTTTCCCTGAAACAGTTAGTAATTTACATATCAAACACTTGAAATTGAGTGTATCCTGTAGAGAGACTTTAAACTATTTTTAATTTATTGAAATTCTTAAATTTATAATATTCATTATTATACCTATGCAAATGTTACATAGGTATTAAAATGATTATTAATATTAATTATTTACATGGGAGTTAATATTGCTTTTATGATTATTTTGGTGTTAAAATCATGCAAGCTAAATTCATTTTATGTTATTTAAATTAAGAACATCTAGTAAACTTGACAAACTAGCTTGTATCTAAAGCTGAATTTAAAATACATAAATATGTTGATAGTAAAGACCTAGGAAAGTCTATATTCTGAAAGCTATGTCTTGCCCTTCAAAGTTTTTTCTTTTTTTTTTGCTGCTGTTGATACCAATAACCAATATCTACAATCCTTCCTATGAAAGTAGAATGCCTGTCCCCAACCAGGTAAAATAACAGTGTGTGTATAAGTAATTTAAGACAGAGGTGGTTTTACAGGGGAGAAAAGGGCAAAGAAGAAATTATCTTTCCATTAGAAGAATTTGTTTACTTTAAAAAGAATATTCTTTCCTAGTCTAACATTTTAGATGCTTGTCCTTCCAAAACCATAAAATTAACAATAAAAGTATTTGCTATTTTGACAATTATTTTTCACTCTCTTTTCAAATTGTTGGGAAAGAAAGAAAGCATTTAGGTACATGCAGAACATGCAATCTCAGTAAGGTGAGATTCTCAGGATTTTCCATATTTATATATTTTTTTCCTCCATTGTATTTTCACTACCCAAGAGCTCAGGCTGTTATTTTTTTTCCCGAAGTCTGAAGATCACCCCATGGATTAACAAATGATTGAGGATTCTCTCTTAAAAGACTCTTTAAAAAACTGTCAGAATCAGCCTGAGACAAAGATTTATTATGAACTATTTAAAGGGCTTAATATATGTATCCCCAATGAGCCCTTGGAGCAAACTAAAAAGGAAGAGTGGAATTCTCAAAGAATAGGAAAAATTCTCCAATGCCCCACTTTCTTCACACCATGATTACTGTTTACTCAAAGGATAAAATGCCTAACCTGTCACACAAAGTCTTCAGAAGCCACAGTCCTGCTGATGTACAGTAAAAACAAAACAATGAAGACCGACAGTAATGTGCTTGAGAAAGGCAGCTGTAATTTACTTTCTAACCTGTTCACTAACACACTAATGTGGCTACATCTTGTAGCAGGAGCTGATCCCTGACCCACGCAGCAATCAAACAACTAACTAGTGTTGGCTGTCACAGAAGCCAGGACCGTCACCTTAATTATACGTTCCTGGATAACAAACCTTCCCTTAATGAGCAACTTTTCTCCTGTGTGTGTTCCAACTCACCCCTTCTGTCCTTGAAAAGGCCCATTGCAGATGACTGCAGTTGGAATTTGTGAAGCATATTCATAAGTATTCTTCCTAACAGGTAATAAATACTACCTGAGCAGGCTGTTTGCTTTATGAGAATGCCAAGATATAATTAAAATTATAGGCTTGTACTCCTGGGAGGCTCTAGAGAAGAGTAACTCAATACCAAAGGGAAAGTTTCCAGTGAACTTAGAACCAAACCTTTCTTTTTTCCTATTAGAAATAATAATAATAATATGTTTTGTTGAGACTATCTTTTTTGGGAATTTATATTTGACAATGAGATCCCCTTCCCTTAATTGATATGATTTCTGCACTAGTTTTTCTTCCTCCTAGACACAGACCTCTTTATTTTCCTGTCTTTACCACCTGCCCCCATTCTGTTACCATCTGCTGATAATGCCTCAACCATAGACACAGGCAAATAGGAGGGTCTTATAGGGAGGTTTCACCAGCACCTTGAGAAGAAATTGTACCTTTCAGTGGAAAGAAGACAAAGAACATTGAGGACAAAGAGCAAGGTGATCTTTGCAATGTGAAGATTTACTTCCATAACGTCACTAGCTTATTGCTACTTTGGAACTAGTCCATCAGAAAGGTGAATGGTATAGGCTGGTGACATGTTAAAGAGAAGGAAAAAGATTTGAAAACTGGATTTGTGGGTTCAACTCCCATTTTATTTTAATCTCCTAAAGACTTGGCTTCTTTTCTTTTCCCTTTATTTATTTTAAAAAAAATTTTTTTTAGTTGTAGATGGATAGAATGCCTCTATTTGTTTATTTTTATGTGGTGCTAAGGATGGAACCCAGTGCCTCACACATGCTAGGCAAGTGCTCTGCCACTGAGCTACAGCCCTAGCCCTCTTTTCCCTTTGAATTGGTCCATAATTGTCTTTCTCTGTAAGAGAGTTTTGGTAATGTTTGGTAAAGCATAAAGCAAACATATGTATTTAAAGCAATCTTATGTATGTTTTAACCACTCACAGTGGACTTTATGAACTAATCCATGTGAATCACTTAGCTTGGCACATGATAAACACCAGGGACATGTTTGTTTTTATGTCTGTAGTTGGTGTTGCTAATATCTATCTCCACAGGTTCATTTCTGACATACTTTTTAAAGACTACTGGGTAGATCAAGGAATAGCAAAGAATGGCAATTCTCAGTAACCAGCTGGGTCCCAGAGCAGCAAGATCCTATCCCAGAAAAACAACAGTGGTGGCACTGGGCAGGGAGATGACAACAGACATGGAGAGCAGCAGTGTGGTGTCAGGGCTGAACATATGTCATGCAACTGGAAGCTTGGGTATAGGCCAGATTTTGTGATGGACAGCTGTACAGCTGTAAGTCATGCATCTCTTCATCCATCCCCTTCTCCCAGTGAAGGGCATAATGTTGCATGGGTCACCCAAATTCTGGAAATTGTTGAGATAATCAATTCCACATGAAAGTAAGGGTTGATCAATGTAAGTTTAACCTGAGCAGCAAACATTGTGCATTATGAGGCACTCCGCACTGGGATACTCTGTCAAATGTGGACTGAATTAATATTTGAGAACAGTCTACCTATAGACACCTTTAGTTTTCCAAGTTCACATGTGTATTTACACTGTGCACTGTACTATTATCATCAACTTGACTTTGGGTAAATGATTTTTAGGCTGATAAATTTCAGAAATGGATAGGTATTGTGAACCTGCTCATGAGACGGTAAGAAAATTTTACAGTCACTGGTTTTACTGGAAAATGGTACACTTAATGTGAACATGAGAAAATGCAAATGTAGAAAAGGAGCAGAGATTAAGCAGGGAATAAAAATGAGGAGGAAGAAAGATTGTAGGGTAATAAGAAATAAACTAGAGAAGACTAAAAAATAAACATGAAGGATTAAGAGAGATGAGGAAAACATGAAAATTATGCAAATGAAGTGACAATAAAATACATAAAACAAGAATCTGGGAGCATTGAGAGGAAAAAGGAGAGAAAAAAATGAAAGGAAGAGGAATGCTGTTCTTTTAACTACATCATATGTAAGTTTGCAAGCCACCTGCTGGCTCAGGGTTGTGTATGCCAAAAACCCGTGCTCTTCCCAGACTTAGAAAACCGAAAAAGCAAGAATTAACTAAGCTTATTAAAAACTTGTTTTTAAAACGCAATAAATATAATCACAAAGGCAGGTACTCCAAAATTTGCAACCACTATAAATTTAAACCTTGGTGCTGTGATTGGCTAGATTTTCTCAACAACGATTTTATTCTGTGCATACTGGCTTTGAGGTACAGGGGATTAGGATTAATGCCAGGTGATTTACATACACATTTAATTTAGTTGTCACAACACTCTTTGAGATAAGCACTTTTATTTCTCCCATTTTAAAGAGGATCCATTGTCTGTGACCATGCACTCTAAAACATCCGCTATTGCTTATATATCATGCTTTAAACTGAATCTAATTTATTCACTGTAATTTACTTAGAAATCTTTAATTTTCTGTCTTTCTGCTGCAACATATTTCAGGAATCCTTGTGCATGGAAAGAAAAGCCTGAGGATGCTGGCAGAAAAGAAAGATTTGGAGTGATTTTTTACCTTTTTCTTCAGATTTTATGCTATATATTTATCATTACATAATAATGTCTATTTTTATGTATTTATATTTGTGTGCTCAAAGGGTTTGTGCTTGGACTGTCCACAATTTAACTCAAATATTCGGTTTTAGCTTGCTCTGAACAGTTGAGATTTCAGGTAACAGTTTCAGATTCCAAATATTAGTCACTGCCTAACTTGTAGTAACTGAACTCTAGGACTCCTTCTTACCTTTTGTCACTGAGGAAACTGGCTTTCCCCTTGTTTGTGATTTTTTTCTTTTTTCTTTTTGCTATGATCAGAAGTAGAAACCTAGAGATTGCTTGGATGATTTAGTTTATGTAACTCCTGCAGTGGTTTTCAGATAGGAGAAGGCATCTTTGGCAAACCTCTTCTAATGACATTAGCTTTCTTCTCTCTCTCCAGTGCCTTTTGCTGTTATTTTATGAGCTAACACTTTCCAGAAAACTGCTTTCAAAGAATTTTGAAGAGTCATATGCTTTCCCTTAAGGGTCTGTAACACATTTAAACACAACAGAGTGTTCTTTTAAAAGAATAAAATTTTAAAATTTAAAAATGATATATGAATACAAGAACATAAAGAGAGGGTCTGTATGGTAGATGATAGCTAAGTGTGCATAGAAGGAGAAAGAAAATGAGACACTGCCCAGTGGAGCACAGCACAGCAGTGGAATGGAAAAGGAAAGTAAAGGAAGGGACAGAGGACAGAGGAAAACTTCAAAATATGAAAAGGATGGCAATTCTTCTTAGACTAGGCACCTGAAACAGGCAGATTCATAGAGCAGACAGTAGAATATAGGTTATTAGGTACTTGAGGGAGGGGGCAGTGGGATGTCACTGTTTAGTGAGTAGGGAAGTTTCAGTTCAGAATGATGAAAAGGCTCTGGAGGTGGATGATGGGGAAAGATGAATGTACTTATGCTACAACATGAATGTATTTACGCTACTTTAAAATGGCCCAAATGGTCAACTTTTATGTCATGTGTATTTTGCTACAAAAAAAGAGACTAAGACTTAGAAATAAAACATGACCTGAGGGGCTGGGATTGTAGCTCAGTGGTAGAGTTCTTGCCTTGCATGCATGAGGCACTGGGTTCAATCCTCGGCACCACATAAAAATAAAGATATTGTGTCCATCTACACCAAAACAATAGTTTAAAAAAATGACATGATGCCAATGAAAAAATAAATGTAAAAGTAGAAGGAGAAGAAGAAAAAACATGATCTGGAAGAGTAAATCAACAAAGCATGGAAGCAATGGAGAAGGCTGGTTTCCATTGAGGCTAAGAAGAAATAGCAGCTGAGCTATCACATTTCAATTATTTATCTATGCTTCAACAAATATATGAGGTCCTTATTCTCTGCTGGGCACTAGCATTACAGAAATGAATTATATAGATGCTGTCCCTGTTCTCAAGGAGTGTCTGTGTAGCAACGGGGTACTAAGATCAGTGAGCTACTGTCTTTCCCTCAAGGTGTTCACAGTCCATGTTCATGTAGCTTATTTTGTAGATAAATTCGTGCCCTTAATGAGATACAGCCCTAGCCCAATGTGGCCATTTGCTAGAGCCCAGGATAAGCATGCATGGGGACTGGCACTACAGCATGCTCCAGCACAGAGCTGGCTGATCTAAAAACAATCTCCCCATGGATAGGCAGGAGAAAGGAGAGCAGGGGAGGTAAATGACATGACCAGGTTTACCCCATTCCCCAGGGACAGAGTTGGGAGCATAACCCAAGTTTGCTGACTATGCTCAACCATGGACTAATATAGATTTAATAAGATTAAAATAAAAAAACAAGTCATCAGAGCAATAAAGGTGATTCACATGATCCACCAAGTGCCAAGGACTCATTGAAATAAAGAAAATCAGAGTGGGCTTACTTTCTAGGACTCAGAGGTCATTATTTCATAGGACAGCAACAAATCATATAAATATCAGAATAAGGAAGGCAGTGTCTGAGCCAGATTACAAACACAAACCAAAAACTGTTCCGGGGTGACTAATGCAATAATACTGAGGAATGTCACAGGTCCTTATTATAGTCAAAGTCACTTTAACTAATTGGCTCAGGCTATAAAAACATACAATCTGGGTCAAATGACACTGCTGAACAAAGCTTCTCTGCTCAGACATTATCTTAAATCAAAGCTTCCCAATATGAAGCTAAGAGAAAGAGAAGATGGCGAGACTTCCTGGGAATCATGAGTGATTTCCAGCCTGGCTTACTTAATAGCAGACAACTTATGTGTCTAAGGATATTGATGACACCACTCTTTCTTCCCTAGCACTGATTCCTACTTCCAAAGGATACCATGTTTTAAGTGATATTATGGAATTTCATTGAGTCTAAGGCACTGTCCATTTTAAGATGCTGCATCCTTTCGTGAAGCACAAAGAAAAGAAACAAATTCTGCTAACTATAGAACTGTAAGATGGCACAGATTGTAAGATGTACTTCAATGTCAGTGATGGCAAAATGCAGGGAAAGAAATCCAGGATCAGTGAAATAAGGTATTTTTTCGTGACTCAGGATTTTAAGCTTGATGATTATCTCTCTTGCTTTTAAAAACAGAAATATTTAGTTAGCACTGTTGACTGGTTGCCCACAAACCTTTTCTCTCTTTTTTATTTTCCTAAAAAATACCCCAGTATTTATTTCTTCAAATCCCCATCTTCTTCTGTCCTGCTATGTCCTTCAGGGGAAGCAAGCTCAGTCCCTCCGTATGAGCAAAGACATCATGGCCCAGGTATGAAGCATGCTTGGTCAAAGCATCATGGCTCTCTTTACCCACAATTTCTTTCAGAATTTACTTATTCATCAAGTATTTAATGGGTTTCTTCTGGTGCCGGTCAATGTTATAAGTTCTGAAGTTGCAACGAGAAGGTAGAAATGGGGGAGAAGAAGAAAAGCCCTCCCTGATATTGCTTAAATTCCATTAGGAAGTTTAAAAAAAGACAAGATCAATATACCATGTAGTATGCTAGATGGTATGAAATGTTGTGGAGGAAAATAAGGCAGGATGAACATAGGGAACACTTGGGGAGAAAGTTTCAATTTTAAACAGTGTGACCAGGAAAGATTGCAAGGAGAAGGCAACAGTTGATTACGGACTTGAAGCAAGCAAGGTAGTGACCATTTGGATATCTGGTGGAATAGCTCCAGGAAGAAGGAACAAAGATCCAGAGGCAGGGACACCCTGTGTTCAAGGAATAGCAAGGAGGCCAGGGTGCTTAGAGTGATTTCGGGGGGTGGGCGGGGGAGATACAAGCAAAGAGGCTGGGATGGGTGGTGGGGGCATGCCACAGACTCAGCCTTGAAGGGTTTTGAAGTTCACTCTGATTATGATGCCACAAGCCGCATGGAAGTTTCTAGTATAGCTGAGGCACTATCTGGTTCTTGTGCTGAGAACATAGAGGAAAGGAGAGAAGGCAGAAGCATGGCTAAGGAAATGGCTGTCTCAATCCTGGTGAGAGCTGGTCAATTCAGGATGTATTTTGAAGGAAGAGAAGGAGCAGCACATGGCGACAGATTGAATGTGGGATGTGGGAGAAAGTGAAGTGTCAAGAAGCCTCCAAAGGTGACTGCACTGGCAGTGATGCAGTCCAACCATGAGAAGTTAGGGGAAGTCTGCTGGGTGGGGCTTCTCTGCCTCTGGTCATGGCTGTGAGGCTATGATGGTTGCTAGGAAGTTGAGTGAGGGGTAAAGTTGAGACTGGACTTGTATTCTAGAGGAGCAAGAGCAGGAAGATGGAAAGAACCTGGTTTTTGATGATTTTGTTGGGCCACTGAATTAACCAACTTTGGGTTATCCTTTTTCTGGACTTATTACATGAGACAATAACTTCCTTTCCAGTCTGGGTAGCTGATGGTGGAGCTGAACTAATCTCCCTTGGCAGACAGAAGATGAAACTTGAAACAAAACTCAGAGCTTGGAGTGTGCAGCTTGAATTTCCAGAAAGAGCAGGTCCAGCGAGGAAGAAAGAGGGCTGGTAAACTTCAAGAAGGGCTGGCTTAGGATAACTGGGAGGGGTAAAAGACAGACATGGGAAAGTGACCCCATACAACTTAGAGAACATGCCCACCCCCACGATGAGGAGAAGGAAACACAGCATAGAGAGAAACAGGTTTTTAATTAGATTGAATCCAGAAGTTTCCTAAACAAGGGCCCAGCTTTCAGGGCACTTTAACAAGCCCCTTCCTCATGTGCTAGACCTCCTTTTAGGCAGGGTCTGTGCATGATGAGAAAGAATCCATTTTCTCAGTATCCAGTGTTTATCATAAATTAAACCAAAGAGACACTCTGCAGCCAGTACAGACCACTCAGTAACTCCACTTTCCTGGGCGATATTTGACTCCATTTAGCATTATGTATGGTAAGCTGTAGGGTTTGCAGATGGGAGCTTGACGTGTAGGTTATCATAGGCCACAGTGATTAAAGAAACTGATTAAGAGATTAAGGGGAATTTTGTCTTAAGATCTTTGTCTGTTACTTCAATGTCCTTACACAGAGAAATGTACAACTGCTCAGAGTGCAAGAGCTGGCTTTGTGGGGACATTACTTTTGTCCTACTTCAAATATTGGGCTTCTCTTCATGCACCCAGGTTATGAAGCCTGTTTGCATCGTATAGCTTTTGTGGGCACCTAGGATCACTCAGACAATGCCACTTGGAGGCATGTGTGCTATCCCTGAACAGAGATGAGTTACATCTAAACCTGTTGGCATCTGTCATTTGGTAGGGCCATGTTTAGTTTTACCTGTGCCAGCTCAGACTGGGACATGGTACGGAAACAATCCCTCAAAGTAGGAGACTCTGGCGGCAAAACCACCAGGTCTTTCCCATCTCTGTCCCTCTTCTGATTGGTGTTTTTACAGCTCCCAATGATGGGAATTTTTAGAACAAAGTAGAGTACTTGGAGTGCTTATTTGCATGTCAATTTCCAGAATGCTTCTCCAACTTTCCCCCCATGCCATAGTGATGCTTTTGTATCTCTTCTGCCTGGGAACAAATGAAGAGGAAGGGCTCAAAGTGGGTCAGTACAGTGTCCTGGCACTTCCTTTGGCTGACTCTTTGCCCAACGGGGTGGAAGCCAGACTCTTACTTCTTCCTGGCCCCTCAGATCCCCTAAGCAGCCGTGCAAAGCTGGGAGGTCTGCTTTCTTTATTGGGGCTTTGGAGCAAGCAGGCACCTGACCATGGGAATGTTCCTGCCGTGGGTCACAGGACTTGTGTGAGTGACCCTGGTGGGAATATAATGATTTCTACTTGCTGTGTTTTGACCATCTTTCCCTTTAACTGGTCACTTGCCTGTCCACACCCCTGGCTGGGAATAATAAATGTGGTGGGTAAGTGGCAGGAGAAAAGGAGGATTTCTTTTCCTTTGGGACAGTATCCAGGTCCTGTCATTATAGTAAATCAACTGTAAGTGTCCTGCAGCACTATCATAAAATGGGCGAATGAAAACATTTTTTCTCCATCAAAAGATTCTTTGAAGTTGTGTTCTCTGGCTGAATCTCACAGAAGAGCTACAGGAAACACCATTCTATATATGGTTATTTGGTCCAGTCTTTCCGTCAGGCAGGGAAGTTCTCTATGTTATAGTCTCAAAAGCATTGTCCAGTCATATTTTAAAAGACCCAACTCCAGCCATTTCCCCTGGGACAAACATATCAGAAATGTTAACAGTCAACACTCTCTGCCAGTTCAGCTATTATTACAAAGGTGCTGCAAAGGAGGCCTACTGCATACCGAATTCAAAACAGTTTTCTCCCTATCGCCTGACACTCTGTATATTAAAACAATAATATTAAAATCACATTAATTTTATCTTAGTAAATTTTTAATGTGCAGTTATAAGGTAATCAGGGACGTTTTATTATACAGTGCATGCATGTATATATTATAGCAATAAATCCTCGTCTGGTAAAAAGGAAAATAATAATAGAAAGGGGTTTCAGTCATGAAGGTGAGTTTGAAACGTGTGCTTGTTCTAAGCTGAACTGTTAAAGCAAGATGTTCCAGAAGTTCAGTGTCTGGGATTAGGTAAGGTTATGATGTGAGAACCCTGAATAAATTTCTGGATTTGGGGTATCTGGCTACCTGATGAGCTAAATTACATATTTCCTGTGCACATGTGAAAAAGCAGCTTTGATTGTAAAATACATTCAACCAGGACCCTAAGTTGTTTCCAATTGGCTTCTATCATTATATGGCAGAAGCCTAGATTAAGTAAAAATTAGTGTTAGAATTGGCCCCTCAGAATTTCCTAGGGACACTCAGTCAATAGTGCAATCTCCTGAGGCCAATCTTGCACTTGGGAGCATCTCTTTCTTGCTTTCTTTGGAGTCCTGTGGTTTGATTGTGTCCCTTTATTGGCACTTAAGCAGAGAGTGGTCAGGAGCAGGGCACCCTGAAGAGATGAAGCCATTGGTTTTCCTGTTGCTCAGTTACGTGGGTGAAGGGCTTATTGCAGAAGAATGCTGCCTTCGCTTGATCAAGAGAGATTTGACAATTATTTTGGTGATTTCAACACCCACACTTTCTCGAGGTTTTGGTCAATCTAGCGAAGAAGCAGCTGTGTGATTCTCTAATGACTCAGGATAACCTAAGTGAGATCTCCAACGTAACAGTGGTTCCTCAAGCTGTTTCTCCCCATTCAGAAATTTCTTGCCACCAAGCTGTCTATTCTCAACCTTAGCTTGATTCTAGACCTGAAATACGGGAACCTCTGACATCTCTGTATTCTGATTTATTTTTTTAATTAGAGATTGGAATTGGTGTTGTGCTCACAAATTTTGCCTTTGCTACCAAAGTCTGAAAGTTGTTAAATCAAATCTTATTGTGTTAGTAACTTCCTATCACATTAGCAGAGATTAAATTTGCTAATGTAATATGAAAATCACTAACATAAGATGAGTGCAAATAGAAAACAACATTTCCACAGACTTCCTAGAGGTGATGTTGAATGTGTAAACACATCTCTCAAGTGATTTGCTCTTGCTAACACAAGTGTGAGTGCCAAAGTCTCCACTTCCACTAACCTTAAATGTACTCTGGGGTGGGCTGTGCTGAGGGGTGTGGGTGTCGTGGGTGGGAGGCCAAGGGTGGGCCTTTGAAAATCACAGGCACCCTAAATGTCAACCATCCCACATGCATGTGGGACATTTATGTCCTGAGGAAGGGTTGATTTATTTTCTTCACCTTTTTATTTGGTGAACTGGAAAGAGAATGGGTCTGCAGTTAGAATAGCAAAGTTGGAATTCCAGCTCTGTTCTCCATAAGCTATCAGTGAACTTATCTGGGCCTCTCTAAAATGGTGACATGCGGATTCCCAGAACAGGGGTCTTGAGAGAATCAAACAAAATAACAGGTATGAAAGTACTTCTTAAACGTTACTCATGACATCCACTCCTCTCATTTTTACTTCTGTGGTTACTCTCTCATATCACTGGATTCCACCATAAAGTCAACCTAAACTCTTGTCCTCTTATTTATTTATTTATGTTCAGGGATGGGAGGTAGCAGAGAGTATGAATTCACTTCTGCCTCTCCTGGCATCCTGTGATATTATTCATCAGGCTTTGGGGTGGGACAGTATTGCCTTTAAATTTGAAATAGCTAGAGTTTATCTTATAACAAGCCGATTAACTTCCTATTTATGAACACCCACCTTTCTCCAGGGGACAATGACTGACTTACACACGTGGGGCAGGGTTTGCTTTGGTGCCATCTGTAGAAAGAAAGCAGCTATTTTTGTTAACAGAAAAGAGCTTCCATCGTGTACCATAGGCAGGCAGAAGAAAGGAACACACAAGCCACCGGGTGCTTGGAGAATCATCCACTAATTCAATCAATCAGTATATGGAGGTTATGCTGTCTTGCTTGGAATTTTCAATTCACTTTTAATCAGTAATAGACTCAAGCCCTCAGTATACCTATAAATGAAGCCAATTTTAGTGTCCTTCCCTTACAACTAGAGAAAATGAAATACTGAGGATCTCAGGTCTCACAGTGGCAGGTGATAAACTTGTCTCCATAATAACCAACCCCTAGTGTCAGCTAATCCTGAGAAAGGACCCTACTCCGGGCACCAGCACCCAGAATGTGACATGCGCAGTGACATTTAGGTGCCTGGAGGTTCTTCCTTCTTCTTGAGGCAGCTGCCCTGTGCCTGCTTTGGATAAATTTTTACTTGCTGGATTATTTTTAATTTTCCTTTATTTTCCCCCCTACCATGTATCTGTGTTTTCTAGAATCTTACAGACTCTTCCATGACTCAGATACCCTTAAATAATTCTTTTTCATCAACAAGTTTTGCCATCTTGCTTTTCATCTTCCTCTTCCAGGTCATTATTAAGACTCTGAATAAAGCTGGTATTGGTGTTCTCCCCTGGGCTTCCCACAATTAACCTCTTTCTATAGAAAGAAATGGCCTTTTATTCCTCCTCATTGCTTTCCATTTCTTAACTAGTTCTTAAGATGTAACAGAATTTTAACACTTGCCCCATGGTTACCACTTTTGCTTAATAGCCTCTTGCAAGGATTATTATTTTTTCTTCTTCTCTTACCTAAAGTCCTTTGAAAGTGAAAATGTACCACAACTACCAGTTTTCCCATTTATCCATGGTTTGGGGGACTTCTTCAAAGGACTCCATAGCTTCCTAGTCTTCTCCAATTTGCTCTGTTCCCACCGCTACAGGGTTCTTCCCAGAATGCTACCTCATTCATCTCAAGGGGGCAGTCCTGGGCTCACTGTCCTAAAGGCTGGATGTCTCCTGGACTTGCCTAAGCTGGCTATGATCACAGGTATGTGATGGTATTTGTGACCAGTTTCTTTTTCTTCTCTCTCTCCCTTTTTTTTTCTTCCTGGATGCTCCAGGACTTGCCAAGTGAGGGCCATCAGCCTCTGGTGAGATAATGAGATGTAATTTTCCCTGTAGCTTTCTTTGATGTCCCCATCTGCAGGATACAGATTCCCCTTCGACACCAAAAGTGCATGTCCCCCACCCCCTTCCCTGCCAGATGTCTACCTAGGTGCTCTATGCTGCGTGCACACAGGCAGAGCGACAGTTCAGCTCTGCTCTAAATCTCCAGCACGACTGCGGACACCTTGACCCACAGCCGCCTTTCCTCCAGGCGTTCTCAGGAAGGACTGGAGGAAAGACTGATCATTTGCCTTGATGTCTTTGTTCTTTGAATTTATTCTTCCTTCCGCTGCTCTCTTTCTTGTCTGCTGAAGTTTCTGCAGAAGTTTATGTTCCTTTCTATGAGCTTCACTTGGGTGGGAGTCCTCTCTTTTAAAGCATACTTTTCCACCTGACTGCATCCCTGCAATTTGAACCATACAGGTTTTTATTTCTCGCCTTCGTACTTCCTTTTTTTGTTGTTGTTCTGGGACGAGCGAAGAGATGCTTCCTCTCATCAGGTATTCCTCAGCTGCCTTCATGCTGATTCTATGGATTTTAATTTGCTAACATTCTCCTTCAGGCAGTTTCTAACATCCAGTTCCTGGGTCTTGTGCAACACTGAGTATACTGTTGGCACTCAACAAATATTAAATAATCATCATTCTCCTTTTGAAAAAAAAAAAAGAAAGAAAAGAGAAGAAAAAGAAAGAAACCAGCCGCTCTTGAATTCTGCTTGTCAAAATAGAACTATTTGTGTTCAAGTCCTCTCTCCACCAGTGTCCAACCTAATTATGCTGAGGTCAATTTTGTTTTGCAGCTCAACAGCACATACTGTCTAAATCAGAATCAACTCCTCCGCTCCTTAGAAATAAATATATTCTGCCTTATTAATCATCTTGGCTTAGGAGCAGAAGAATGATTTGAGTACCCACAATCTGCTAGACTATAACAAGTGTGTAGAATAAATGTTATCTCTTCTTCAAGCTCACGCTGTTTGGACAGGAGGGTTGAGGATAAATAGCATTTTATTTTAGTGGGTGGCATTATTTAAATTAAGCTATTTCGTTGTTGTTCCCAAAACTATTTTCTTAAACATAGCTCTTTTCTCTTTTATAATAAATCCAGAGGTTGCCATCATTGCCTTTGCCCCAGGCAAGTGTTCACATCCCTCCTTGTCTTTAGGCTTAAGAGGTGGTGAGAGGTAGTAGCTAGGAGGAAGGATCTGGAGTCAGCAGCTTTAGGGTTGATTCCTAGCTTACCAGTTGCTGGCTGTGCAATCTTAGGCTAATTTCTTAACTTCTGTGAGCCTAGATCCACAATCTAGAATTGTTATTAACAAGAGTATCCACTCCTAGGGTTGCTATGAGAATCAGATAGTTAATACTGGACTTAAAAAATGTATGACACACAGCACATAGTGAATGTTAGCTGTTATTATTTTGATTTTATATTTCGTGCTACCTACTGAGTTCCTTTTTATTCTTCTTACTTCCATCAAGTCACCCTAGTGTCCACTGTATTGGACATTTCTATCTTCTTGGATTATAGGAACAAGCAAGATCTACGGGGAAGAATTAGGGATTGGTGTCTAGTAGGTCAGGGTCCAAATTCTGGCTCTAACACCTTTAGGGACTGGACAAATCACTTAAAATATTCTGATATTCAGTTTCCTCAACTGTGAAAGTGGGATTCACACTACCTCACATGGTTATTGCAAAGATCGCTCTTTGGCATGTAGTGAACACCCAATACCTGAGAGCTCCAGCCTCCCTCCCCACCACTAGATTTCTTTGCTGAGTATGGAATTACTGGGCGTCTGCCATATTTTGATGTAAAGAAGGGATAAAGAAATGTAGGAGCTGGAGAGGAAAGAAAGAAAGGGGAGCTTTTATGTACTGAGGGCTCTCCCAACCACAGTGTTAATGTCATCCCGGGATTTGTTATACTTGAATGAAAAGGATTGTGTGGCCACAGGGCCTTCCTACCAGTTATACATGTATGGGGCAGAGGATTTAGGCTAATAACACATCACTGTATCCTCAGAGAATGCATTTTTCATTGGTCATTCACTCCATTTTTCATTTGCTATTTTTCATTACGGTATTAAACTGTGTGATAAATGAAAGGTAGAGGAACTTGACAGATGATTTGATTTCCGCCCTTGTCAGATTATTTGGCTTAGTTTCCTTATGAAAATAGAAGGCAAGCCCTGTAAAATTGTTCTTGTGGATTTGTTTTTCAGCCTGTATTTCCCGCCACTGCCATATCTAATCTATCTATTTACCTATGATTCAGTTACTGATCTGTATCCCTCAGGAGCCTGGATACATATTGACAAAGTTTCCTATTTGCTACAGTGGGTAGTGTCTATGGAACATTCCGCATGAACTTCCAATTCCTTTTCTACACAGCTTCTGTACTCCCTGTATTATTAAAGAGGTTTCAATTATAGCAGGCCTACAAAAGACACAGATTTTGCAACAAAAGAAAGTCTGTCCATTCTTCTGTTTAAATACAGTAGCAGATTTTGCCTCCCTCTTGGTAATGTGGAAAAGATAAACACAATATTGAGCATACTCTGCCATTTATGGGCTGCCAAAGCCAGGGTTAGCAACATAGCTATTCATTTCAACACTCCCTAAACTTTATTGAGACTTATTATTGTGTGTGTTTCTGCAGGGGAAAGGGAGCCTGTGAACTCTGTAGATGCTACTAACTTTATAAATAATCACACTGCCCAAGGAAGAGAAAGAAGGAAGAATAGGAAGAAAGGAAAGAAAAGGAAAAGAAATATATTTCCTTTTTTTCCTGGTAGGCTTAAAAAAAAAAGAGGTTCTAAAATAGATCATATGGTTATCTGTCTTGTTGCAGCTTTCAGCAAAACTGATGTGCTATGACAGCAATGGTCTCTAAGTAGCAGCTTCACTTAGACAACAGGCAAATAAAAACGAGAGCTTCTCCTAGCTCAGACAGCTTTAAACAAAGTGGAGGAGACGCAGGAAATCTGTAAGCTTAATAACAGAGTTAATTGTGACGTGCTGCAGCAGACAAGTGACGGAGAGATGGTTTATGAGCCACCTGCCTTAAAGAGCACCCCCATCTTTGCGTAAGGATGCTGGGTGATGCTGCTCCACTTTTCCTCTTCCTTCTACTCACAGCTTAGAAGTTATGTCAGGCCTTTATAAAAGCCTTTCTTTCTAAACTCCCCATTAAGTAGCATTCAAAAATGCATGCTAAAAGTGTCAGTTATTAGCTTTGGCACACATCAAGCCCTCTCTCCCCCCTGCTAATGTTAGCAGTTACTCTGCTCTTGACCTATTAAAACTTTGTTTGCTATTATACTTGCTGGCAAGCTAGTCATGTGGAAAGGTGTTGAGGAAATGAGCCGGCGTGTTCCCCAGGTGATATAAACACTTATCAAGCTGATCCCTGCCATGTTATGTAAACTATACCAGGTAGCATTCATTTTAAACAAAGAGATAAACAGATCTAATATGCTTCAGGGCGTCATGCTTTATGCATGAACTACTTTTTATTTTTATATTTGAGATTTTTAAATTCCAATCCATTGTAGTGTAGTAGTGAAGTAAAATAATGTCTTAACTACGACCAGAGCTGTACTGCCAATTTCCAAGTTCTGAGAGTAATCTGTGGGGCCAATTCCACATTAACATTTCAAATTTGCACTTAACAAACAATTTATTTTGTGAGGGGGGAAGGTGCTGGAGGTCGAACCCAGACCACAGCATGTGAGGAAAATTCTCTACAACTGAGCTACATCCTCAGCCCCTACAAACAACTAATTTGAACTAAAATTCTATTGATAGTTATCATAAGAACTCAAAAGTTAAATGAAATAATGAGCAGAGATAAAAATTATGTGTATACCCATTATAATTTATATGCATACATACTTTCGTTACTTGTATTAGCCATCTAATTTGTCACTTCAATCAGTTTGTTATCTCAGACGTGTTATTTTTCCTAAAAATGTCCTAGATTTCATTGAACATGTATGAGCAAGGCAAGGGGTCAAAAAATGGGGTTTTACTTTGTATTTTCCTACAGACTTTTCTTTCATCCTCTCATAGTTCTTTGAAGTATTATTATATCAATTTTATAGACAAAGATATCAAGACTAGAAAGTAAAAGAACTTGTCCAAGTTTACCCAGATCTAAGACAAGATTCAAAGTCAGGTGCATCTGACTTTTCAATCCTTGATCTTGGTACAGAGTGGTAGAGGAGAAAATGGGCTCTGGGGTCAGGTTCCTGGATTCAAATCCTGCCCCCCGCCCCCTTGCTCATTGGTGTGTGACTTCAAGTATTTTTACTTATCTGTTAAATGGGATTAATAATAATTCCTATCTCAAAGGGTTTGGTGAGAATTAAGTGAGAAGGCAATGTGTAGTGCCAACACATAGGAAGTTCTTACTATCATTGTTACTATTACATTTATTATTATGTATTAGTTGAGTCCATTATGTACTTTTCTATTCATGGTAGTTATAGGTTTTAACCATTTTATAATTTCTTGACCTAGAAAGACCTCTGATCCTAGAAGAATTAAGGCTATGAGAATTTTTTTAATGTCAAAATACTATTTATTAGCACATGCATCTTTTGACTCTATTTTTTGCAATTTCTATATTAAGTAGTACAGCAATTCTACCCCAGTCCTGTTCTCCCTACTCTAATTAGTGCAATTTCCAAAGAAAACAAGTTGACTCAGGATGGAGCTTATATTTTATTTTCTATTGTGTGAAGCTGGAAGTCCTAACTGAGTCAGAAAAGTTGATGTATATGAGGCTGTTTTATGTCACTTTTATCTTCCAGTTTAAATAGAAATTGCTGGTGTGATACTTTATACCTAGAATCGTCACCCTATGACCTAATTTCAAAGAAGACAAGGTATATCAACTCCCACCTCTGGCTTCCTCAATTTACAAGAGTGGCTGTAACACCATCAGCACCCTGCGTTAGAGGGCTAGTTCTCCTCTTCCTCTGCAAATGAGGGTTAGGATGAGTTTGTTCGTTTGTTTTTTTAATTGGCTTGTCCTATCACCTTCTCTCCCTCACCTTTCTCTCTCTCTCTCTCTCACACACACACACCTAGAACAGAAGCTGTCCAATGGCAAATTACTTCTGCAAAGATAGGCATTTCTGTGGATCGTGAGTCAATCCATAGAATACCGGAATTCTTAGTTATATGTAAGGTAGTTATGTTGACCAGAAGAACCAAACAGATCTCTGGATTCAGAATCAGTCTACTTTCCTCACATGGACCCAACTTCTGTTTTTCAGTTTCCTTATTTGATAAGTAAGAGCTATTAACCTCACAAAGTATTGCTATTTGTGGTGTATTTATAGAATAATTTGTTACGATTATTTGCATCTGCACTGAAATTGGTTTTGAGTTCTTTCCAACTGGAGAGATCCGTCACAAGCACTGAAAATGAGTGAAAATGATAGGAGTATGTTCCAAATGCAATAGAAAAGCACTCTCCCACCAATTGTACTTTTGGCTGAATTCCCTCCTTACATAGCCAAGATAATTCTGTCCAAGGAATAGGGATAACTATCGATACAGGGTGGGAGCAATAACTAGGATGACCAACGCTATTTGCAAGGTGGAAGAGAATTTGAAAGAATGTGAACACCAACGTGGGAGGAGTGACTCTCTAGAGAACTGCTTCTGAAAGAAGCTAAAAATAATCTTTCCAGGAACTCTTCCAGAAAGTTCTCCTGTGTTTATTTTGCATCTCCTCTGCAGGTTTGATAATCTACATTCTTCCTACAACACTTAAGTGTTGCTTTGTATAATTATTTCCATGTCCTCCTTACTAGATTGCAAGATCCTTGAGGGCAGGTCCATGTCTTATTCATCTTTATATTCATCTTCAAAGCATCTGGTAGAGATTTTTGCACACAGAATTTGGGTCAAATGTATACATGAATGAATAACCTGATCACAAATCAAACCTCATGGGTTGAAACTGACTCAGCATAAGCACTGCAGGTACTTAGCAAATGCTTGTTAAGTGAATGAATGAATGAATGAATGAATGAGGGAGGGAGTGAGTGTGTGTGCATTGGAAGAATGGGCCTTTAAGAAGCTGCCTAAAATATCTTCTGTAGATATCGATAAGACAGAAGGCAGCAGGATTGGAACTATTTCAATACCATTCGAACTGGAACTCTTAACAACATTTCCCCTGTCCTCTAGGAGAAAAAAAATTAGTGACATCAATGAAAACCCAAAGATTTAAAAACTGAGGAAGGTTACTCTTGTGGAGTCAGGGTCCACTGTGAGCATCTGAACAAATGCTTTCCCTAAGAAAAGTATTTATAGCTATCTATGCAGTTTTGCATATCGTGTTCCTTTTGACATGGGATGACCAAGCAGACCCAAGATTAACAACAACCTATGTTTTAATGAGGATAGACTTTGAAGTTCAGGTTTAAACCATGAGATGAATAATCAGGCAAAAATTATTTGTTTGCAGTTTTCTTTCTTATTTGTAAAATAAAATTATATTAAGGACTCACCTAACCTCACAGGATTGTCTCAGAGCTCAAGTAAACAAATATACTCATGTTTAAAAATACTTGGTGAGTCACACAGCATCACGTTCATAGAGGTGTTGGAGTGTTTATGCTTCCTCTCACCTGGGTAGGGTAGGTACTGGAACCTCCTAGTCAGCTACTCTAGTTCTCCTCTGCTCTGTTCTTTATTTCACAGACACCCCTGTATTCTTTGTGCAGTGGGGTGCTTCTCCTACTAGCCTATATGATCCATGAAGGCCAGAACCATGATTAGATTCTTTCCCTGGTCTCTTCTTCCTCAGATCTGAGATAGTGCTTTGTACATAATTGACAAATAACATTTAGAAATATATTTTGGACAGTAGTAGATCTTCTACATTGTCTTTAAGTAGTAGTAGAAGGACTGCAGGGAAGTTCAGGTATGTAAGTGGATTGGTCAGCTGGACTCCATTTCAATAAACCAGGGTATTCAGAGGCACACTGGCTTTGCACTTCCTGGACACAAACACCATCTAGGAAAGAGGTGATTTATTAAGTAGCTTGAACATTCACTGCTATAGGATAAGCTTTTCAGCCTTTAGCTCCATTTGTGAGAAGCTGAAAATCAAAGAACTAATAAAATCCAATCACCCAGAACTTCTTCCTGTAGACAGACTGAATGATAACTTTTTAATTTAGGCAGGTAAAGAATTATTACAGTAGGACTCTAGGGCAGGAATGTGTTAATAAAATCATCCTCTCTGCCTTTTCATTTAAAATAATCCCTTGAGCTGATTAAATGAAATATCACTTGTTTAATAACTGACAGAACATTATTTTTAAGCACAAATGTTTTGCATATCTTCACTTCCCATTTCTAATTCCAGGCACAGAAGGGTGGAGGCACTGACATCACACCGGGAGTCGGGCTCGGCGCTCGGATGCAGTTTGCCCTGTCATCGCGGCATCTATAATTTAGTGTGAAGCAGCGAGGTAGACAGAGCATTATCATTAGAAACCATTCTGAACAGGGATATAAAACACGGTCGCAATAACACTTGTCAGAAAGGTGACTCCAGTCAGAACTCATATCCACGAGTTTCAAGATAAATGCTGACACGGCAGCCATCCTACAAAGACTATTATTGCTTTAAAAAAAACAAGCCAAACCCCCAAACAAAGCAAACCCATGAACCTTCCCCAGAGTGAACAAGTTAGTGTGAAGTTTGCATCTGGGGTGGCATAAACTTTCCATGATTTACAGCTAGCATATCCCTTCTCCACTTGGATAAGGTATTTTATGATGCCACAGAGGAAGGATCCAATAGCATTTTGGGTTTAATGATGTTAAGCTATTTGGAATTCTTTCCCCCCTGTTATTTGGAATATATGAGCTATGCCCCTAAAACAGGTCATTAGCTGTGCCTTGTATGGGTTCAGCGCCTCACCCCCAGGACTGCTCAGCTGGGGTTTGCATTTCCCTGTCTTCTACATTTAGAAAAATTGCTTTGACTTGGTACTAGGCTATGATTTAATAACCTTGTTCTGCTGACTTCATAAGCTGTGAAACCTCGGAGAAAAATCCAAATCTGAATTACAGTTCTAATTACTCTGGCCGAGGCAAAGTGTTTCAGCATGGAATGTTCTAGGAGTGCCCATTCCACATCGAGCACTATTTGTTGCCAGAGGTCACAGGGCTGCATTCTGATTTGCTTTTCTCCTTTTCCATGAACGCAGCTGCTTTCCTGGCGCCCTTTCTGTCTGTGAGCCTGGAGGAGACAACTGCTTGGTGATTCAGTGCAAATGATTTTTTTCCTGAGCTTTCCTTTTTCTTGTACTTCAGTTTAGGGAAGAACGGATATATTGTCAATGCAAATTTACAATTTAGCAGGGCTCTTTTCATTACAAAAAGTATAATTTAAAAAAAAATTTCCCTGTTATTTGATTACTTGATTTTAATTGATGATGTTTATTCAAAAATACATTATCCAGCTTTTAAATGTTTAGTATTTTCTAACAATTAGAAATGTTAAAAGTTAACATATATATGCATTTTTTAAAAAGTTCAAATAGCAGAGAAGGGTGTAGAATGAAAATGAATCTTCCTTCCAGCTCCTACCTCAGATTTTCTAGTGTCTCTCCCAAGGCCACTCTGCTCCAGTGTGTTCTGAATCTTTGCAGAGATGCGTCATGCCTAGGCCAGTTCATGTGTGGGCAAGATGCTTCCTCTCAATACTCAAATGATGGCAGCCGATTTACATTGCTCTGCCCCTTGCCATTTTATTGGTTGTTGTTTTGGTTAATATCTCCAAATGCTTCTATATTTGAACATGCACATCTTCACCATTCCTTCTTACGGTAGGATAGTATTTTAGTTCTATGGTTCACCTTCATTTATTTAGCCGAGTCCTGACTATTGATCAACTATAGATCACTCTTCTTCATTTTTGCAAAAGCAAACAAACTACATTGGATAATTTTGGAAGTGTTCCTTCTGCAAGGGATTCACTTCAAATAGGAAGTTCTACTAGAACATTTAAGGTTCCTTTGTGAAACCCGTCTAAGATTAAGAAAGGGAATTAAGGCAGGAGTTTTGAAAGCTAACATTTAGGAGCCAGTAGTACCAATTCAGAAAGACCTGAAAAGCAAGGTCGACGTGGACATTTCATGTAATGAGGAGATGAATTTTTAAGTTCTAAACTTTAAACTGTGATTTATCTACTTTGGGGAATCAAATAATTTCAAAAAATAAGCTGTTCCTGTAGTTCCCCTCAACACTTTCTGAGGGCTGGAGAAGCAGCAGCCTGAATGCTATGTCTCCTGAAGGAAATTAAACTAATATAAACAAGATAACCAAGACTTGCTCCTCCCCTTCAAAAGAGCAAAGAAATTGCCTAGTGCCATGGTAAAAAGCCACAAATTGTTTATTCATACATTTAAAAATATCCTTACTTTTGTGTTCCTATTTCCTAAGCAAAAAGAGAAATGAGAACATTTAAATATTTATCTGCCTTCTGGAAATTCTGGAGGTAGGTCACCTCTGTTATGTCTCTTGGCACCTTATAGCTGTCCTTTCTAGCCTTGTGATTGTAACTGGAGTGATGACTTGTGTAACATGTCACTTACTGTCAGTGCCTCACCAGAACCCCAGCTTCTCAAGGGCAAGGCCTGTGTCTCAGCTCTTTGCCGTGGCCTGCCCAGGGCTTTGCAGACTGGGGGATGCATAAGTTGTATATGAGGTTCTAGACACTCAAAGCACATTCGAAAGGATATATTCTTCTTAAATATTAAGCACAGAGTGTTCTCTTAGGGTGGAAATTTTTTAAGTCACTTCTTGTAATTGTACCTATTTAAGAGAAAGACATTTTGAGGAGGAGAAAAAAAATATCTAATTATTCTACCCATGCTAGGGGGAAGAACTAGGTATGTAATTCTTGCACAAGTTTAACAATCTCTCATCCAAATCTCACTTGCCACCATTGGTAGATTCATATATTAAGGACCAGATATTATTTGGAGAGGGGAAAGAAAAGTCTATTTGATATACACGGACATGTAATTCTTTTTTTTTTAAAACCTTTTTTTTAGTTGTAGATGGACACATTTTCTTTCTTTATTTGTTTTTATGTGGTGCTGAGTATCGAACCCAGTGCCTCACGCATGCAAGGCAAGCGCTCTACCACTGAGCCACAATCCCAGCCCCAGACATGTAATTCTTTATGAAGCTTTAGTAAGTTAGTGGTTAAGTTACAACTCTAAGGCATACTTCTTCATCATCCGCTTGGCTATCAGTTTACCGTATTATCCCATCTCCACCTGAGAAGACAGATTAAAAGGTTCATTCTGATCAGATTATTCTTGGAGAATGAGTTTTGTATTTAATTAGTCTTACTAGAGGCTGAACTTTTTATTTGTATTGATGCCATAATGCAGTTTCTCCCCATCCCTCATAATAACTAACATCTCAAAAAATGAAGGAAATTTTTTTTTTTGGCTTTGGATAATAAATAATTCAAAGCCTGCTCATCCTATATTGTGATCACCCCAGTCAAGAAGGAGAGTTCAGCCAAAGCTCTAGATTATCTGAAAATATGGCTGTGTGGCTCCAAGCTGTCTGGGGGATAATCTGGCCTGGAATTTGGATAGAATTGTGGTCTGATAGACATGAGATGTGGATTTAATTAGGTGACAAAGACAGCTCAGAAAAGCTTCAGTTGTATAACCAGCTATCTGGATATCCAAAATGGTGACCAGAATCTTCACTTTGAACAAAATTCTCCTGCGCTCGAACGTTCGAGAACTTTAGACCCAGAATACGCAGTAGCTAGCTTTACAAACTTGAAGTGAAGAAAGACATGGCTTTGTAAAGCCAAGAAAAGACTCATCACTGAATGAGCTGAAAGCTCATTAATTTGCAGAGAAAATAGCCCCTAGGAAAGCAACTTAGTATTTCAAGTTGATTTGGGTAACTCAAAGAAGGCAATGCTTTTGTAGCGCATGTTCAGCAGATTCTAGATGCAAGGGTAACTCTTCAACTTCTCTTCCCTGAACAAATCATCACAAAGTCATATACATTATATATGAAATAAAAGCAATAAGCAAAACAACTGAATTTTCTTGCTAGCAACAAGGAGTTTGGGTTTACAGCAAATGTACTTTCCTTCCCTGGCAACAAACTAAATTACATACAGATTAAGTTAGCTAGAGGAATGAATTTCATCAAAACTGTGTTGGATAATCTAACTTGGATGTTGAAGTCAACAGCAGCTGCTATGGATATGGTATTAGAGTGTAAACATCCAAGAGACCACTGTTCACCTACAAAAACAGAAAAATTACAAGATAACCTCCAATGAACTGTGCTATAGTACTTACTAAATGTGTTTCTCCTCTGAGTTGTTTAAATAAAACACTTTGCTTTTTTTTTTTTTTTTTTTTAAGTACCTTCATATTTATTACATCTTTTCATGAGTAAATGCTAGTTTAAATGCTGGTTTTATATTGTGGGTGACGAGGGGGGCTCATGGTATAAACACATGCTTAAAAGGCAAGTCAGCTAACAGAGACAGAACGAGGAATGGAATGTGCGTTTTTCTTCTAGTCTAGGATTCCTTTTGTGATACAATACTGTCTCATTAAAGGATTTCACTTAGTTGGCACATAGTAGGTGTTGAACAAATGCTGAAGAAATTAACAAATGAACAGTGACATGCTTGATAATCACTAGGAATAGGATGAAGCACTGGGGGAATTACAAGAAAAGAGTGATAATTGGAGGGAAATGAAAAATCATCAATGCTATTAGCAACTAATCATGACATTGAAGTAAAGGCTTTCAAAGCTGTTGTAAGGGTACCAGTTCATATTTCCTAAGTAGGAAGAAAAGAAAGCAATGTTTCTTTTTTTGGAGGACTATACTTAATTTCACATTTTTAAGGATATAGGGCAACCTCTACATTAGGTACCACTGGACTTATGCAGGAAAACCCCACAGTTAAAGCTTTGTGGGTTTCAGTCCTTCCTGTAATGATCAGGAGAGTTTTCAGTCATTTTGAAAGTATAAAAAGGGATTGTTGTGGCAATCAATTCCTTTTATTTGTTCTTTCTTTTGTCTTTGTCACTTATGTAGAAATAGAAAACAAATTATAGCTACCCTATAGCTCTCACAAGTCAGAATAATTTAGTTTCAATAGACTTGGTGATACTGTTTAAACCCTGAAAGTTAATAAACATGGATTTGTAGAATTAAAAATATTGAACTACTGGAGTGCTACCAACTCACAAAATTAAAGTTTTATAACCCAAAGTCGAAGACTGTATTCCACAGTTTAAATATTTCATATCTGACATTTTCCAACTCGACAATGTGAAGTCTGATTTTGATTTTTCATTCCAATATGAGATTGGGAGTTTAATTCAAAATCAAGATAAAACCATTTCAAAGCCATTACTGAGACAACTTTCTCTTTCTGTTATTCCCTTCCTGCTAGATGTACTTTTTTTCTTTCACTCTGGGAAACAAACTTTTCCAGCTAATGGTATTTTACAAATATTGGACAATGCATTGACTAGGAATTAAGCAGTGGACACATATTTGCTCATGGGGAGCAATCTCAAAAATTAGAATCTTTAATGTGATTTGTATAAGACTTTAATTACCTATAAATTACATTCAAAGAAAATAGTTTGTTTTTTTTTTTTAAACCTGTGAACTACTTCAGAAGCTCCCAGGAGGTGACCATGTGCAAGCAGAGATAGAGTTGAAAAGTTGGGTCATGTGGTTCCATGAGGTATTCCCAGGAGAACCTCAAGGTATAGGAAGTGACTTTTCATACTGTGGAGATATTGCCATTAGCCATATGGCCAGAATGAAGCCCTGTGGTTTCAGGGTGCCTTGCTACCCACATTTAACTGCCTGACAATTTTTATCCCCCTTTGTGTGGCCTTTGGAATCTATTAATGGCATCATGTACATCGCAAAAAAGCTTCTACCAAAACTCAGGAAGAGAACTAAGTGATCTGGAAAGATCATCAGGGATCACACAAAAAGGCAATGTAACACAGGGATTTCTCACTGAAGTGGTCTTACTGTTTGAGAGTGTCTGATGGAAGTATGTGTTTTGATAGTAAGGAAACTGGATAAGTCAATGGAGCTTAATGTTCATGTTGGGTATGTGGAAAGAAATGAAGATCATGTATGTAATGGTACCATGGTAGGGTCTTTAGATCTGCCCAATGAAGATCGTGTTTATTAGCTGCACACAAAATAAAGGGCATCCCATCTCTGAGGACACTGGGAAGTAAGTTATAGCAGTTCTTCTACCTCTTGTCACCTGTCCCTCTTCTCCTTGCCTGGACCATAACTGTGAAGAGTTCCTCTGACGATTATGTCACACAGGAGAGGAGACATTAAATTCAAATTTCCTCCCAAGTTCATTTCATCAAACTTAGGACTTTTAGGGGGCTTGTTTTGGGCTGTCGTTCAATTGAGACTGATGGATCACTAACTCCAAGTCAGCCAGGATCTTCTTAGATCCGTTTTGTTGTCAAATTCACTTTCTGGGCAAATGGAAAGACTAACACATATCATTTCTTAGATAATGTTTTAATATCCTGTGTTGAATACAACTTTTTTTAATCAAGTTGCAATGGTAGCACAGAACTCCACAAGGGGCGAGGGGGTTGCAGATGGCTGCATTACTCTAAATGTTCAAGCTTGACTGACCCATTTCATCAGCACTGTCAGAGCCTTGCACTGATACATGTTGACAACATTTAATCTTAAAAAATTGAAAGAAATGAATTAATATGCAAATTTCATCAGCTTTGTAATAAAAATGTCCTTGAAAAAAAACAGTGAACATGACCCCCGAGGAATTGTGTGAATTATCCCAGCTCAATTCTTTAAGTTAGTCAGAGGTACGCGGGTCCGCAAGGAAATCAGTGCAGATTTGACTTGGAAATAATTATGATGAAGAACAAAACACAAGCAGGTTGAATAAATGTAACAACTTGGGAAAAAGTCTTAGTCCTGTTTGTTATTCACTTTGAATTAACAGGATTAGGTTTGGTTTTTGAAAATAAAGGAACACCACTGTGTAATTTTAACACCTAAGTAATGTGAAAACAATATTTTTTTTTAACTATCAATTTTAGTGATTACTAAAAAATACATCTGACAAAATCAGGTTTTTAAAAATAAATGTAATAGAGTATAAGTTTTTGGCCAAAAGGGTGATTATAAAAACTCATATTTAGACTAGGGGTTATCTGGGATTTCTGGATTGGTCATTTTGATAGAGATGTCTGGTTAACTCACTTCTAATACAAACAAGGTTCATAGTTTTGCTGCTATTGAAGTGACCCATTATTTCACTGAATCTATCAAACTGATGGGATCATATAGACACCATCTCTAGATATGAGTCTGATTCTTAATCACTTCCATATGGTCATGTTGAAGCTTGATACTGCCCCACAAACTCAGTCCGGAAACAGATGTCTAGGTAGGCACACAACTTAGCTCTCTGCCTTTGAGTATAAACCCAAATAGAGGAAAAAATAAAGATGGTTGGTTATAACAACTGAAATTTTCTAAGTAAAATAATTCAAGATTTCTAGTGTCCTCAGAATGTAATTATTAACAAGAGAGAACCAACCATTAAACAAAACAAAACAAACAAAAAACTGTTATCAAAAGCAGCTTTTCAGAGGTCAAAGTCAATGAATGAATGGTTTGAGGATGAATATCATTTCCTTTCCCCAAGTAAATCTCATTAATTTAAATAGATGTGTAAATATTAAGGGAAGACACATGGTTTTTGCTTCAGCCCTTTGCCTATTTGTGCCACACACTGGGAGTGTTTTCTCTCCCCACCACACATGCACCATCCAAGCACTGGGTTCAGGAAGGAATTGGCTTTGTTGCAAGTTCAGTTGTCATTCCAGGCACTTCTGATTTCACCAACACGAAGTCTACACAAATTAGCTCCAGGCTTTTTTTCTTTTTTAAAGACACGAGGGTCTTTAATGCATGTTTTATAAAAAAATCAAAACCACACCCAAAACTGATAGTTCTACATAAAGACTCCAAACGAGGCTGTTAACAACCTGAAAATCTCCAGTTTTTTAGAAGCTCTGAAATCCTGCAACTTTCCCAATTTCATATATCCTTGGAAGACCGAGACATACAATACTGACTTTGCCCAACCAAATTAATCTTGTCTGTAAGCTTTTCTGGTTCTCTACAAAAGGCTTTTAAGTTTCTCCTTTCTTTCTTAATCTACCATCAGTAAAATCCTACTTTTATAGTGCCCTTTGCACCTGCTTGCATAAAATGAATAACCCAACAGTTTAATTATGCACTATTCTATCAGTTGGGAAGTGATATAAAGTTGCAGAAGGAAAAAAGAATAAAAACCTTTTTCGGTATCCCAAATTAATACATGTCAAGCTTAGGGTAAATCTTAATCTTTTTGAAACATTTTTCTAAAATAGATGTTCTTTTATCACCTGGCACATCAAGACCCGTTGAAGGGAGGGAAGGAAAAAAAAAAGGCATTTGGTTAACATGCTGCAGAACAGCACTCTCTTTTCCACCTCACTTCAGGCTGTTCTTGAAAGATCTGAACAGTTGTATAATAATGAAAAATGGGCAATACTTGTGGGGCATTGCCTGCGCTCACATACCTCCGCCCACGCATTCATCATTCTGCAGGTATTGTCAGTGAAAGTTTAATTGCATAAACACTCTGTAACTGTCCTGTCATATTTCTTGTCAGTCTGGATTCCCTCTCTGGGCTCACTATCTCACAAAACTATAATTGAATTGCTACCAAATCACAAGAGTACCCCCCCCAAATAAAATCTTTATGAATAGAATTTGTTTCCTATCAGCACATTTGACAAATTATGGCAGAGGAAGGGCCTTGGTGATAATTTTTGAGTTTATTCTCAATGTGGCTATTTGCTGAATGCTCTTATCTATTTAAAAAAATTTTTAAAGCCCCAGTCTGGGGTGGGAGGAAGCATCCGACAACCCCAAGGGGCTCTGTGGTAATAATTCTGCAGGACCCAAGGAGACCAGTAGAAAAACAGGAAGATTATCTTTGCCCTACTGTGAAAGGGTACCATTGGCAAATGAAAGACATAGAATTAATTTGGAATTAAAGTGGGTACCTGTCAAAGCTAAGATTTCACCAAACTGAATTCTTAGTTATGAGGTATTAAGTGCCCAATTTAGTCAAGTGTTTATTCCATTACACTTTCACTCCGTTTCTCCTTGCACCAAACCTTTCGGTAATCATTACTCATGTATGAGCCCTGAGCAGCCAGATTCTTTGACAGATTTTTAGGACCATGAACAAATGAAAATTAATCAAAGGCATGACATGCAATTTACTAAATATGTGATCAGGAAATTTTAATGTATTTACAGCATTATCAAATTATTAATATTTTGTCCAAATAAAACCCAAAGGTTTCTGATGTAGAAAAGTAATCATCTTTTTTCTCTAGTCTTTGTTTCATTTCACATTCTTATAAAATGTTATCTGCAAACACCCAAATGTAAATGAAATATAACAATAGAAACTTTCAGCAAAGGCCCAAATACCAGCCATTCTTTCTTAACAATTCTGTTGGTGGTGTGGGCATGAAATATGGGTGCTGGGGAATAACTGTTAAATGGGACTTGGCTTCACCCAGATTGACAACTGTCTGATGGTTTATGTTTTTTAAATGTGCTTATCAAAACCATGTAGGATTGATGGGTGTTTTTAGATGAAGTTATGTTTTCGCAACAGACTTAATTTAGGACTAAGGTTAAGGCTTAGGATAAATGAGTGCATTAGATGATTAAAGAACATTTGTCTTGTGGGACATTTAAGTCATTTATTTATGACACTTAAAAACAAGCTAGAAAGAAGGCACTGTGGGTTTAACGAATCAGTTTTGTACAAATGTTAAACTAAAACTAATGACTTTTTTAATGGAATTCCAAAATATGCCAGTTTACTAAATTTCTAGATGTAGAATCAAATGTTCAGTGAAGTAAATATAACAAAAATATTAAAATTATAAAACATTTCAACATTATGTGCATGTACCTATATAAACCCATGTCTCCCTTCTTCCAAAAGTTTTTTTTTTTTTTTTAATTAAAACTGCTCCTTTATTTGGGAAACTAGGTTTTCTGCCTCTCTTTGATGTGCTTTTTAAATTTTCAAATGGAAGAAGATTTCCTGACAGTACAGGAATTTGGACTAGTGTACTGCACTGTACTTGGTATGATGAAATACCTTGTCAGGGGCGACTGGATGGCTCAGGGGATTGGTAATGGGATATATAGAGCCTTTCACCCGTAGGTCATTGGCTTGAATTTTGTCCAGGTTGGCAGTGACTAAAAGTCATTAACATCTCATGACTGCTTGGTGGCCTATGTGAAATGAGTTTCTTAATTTATTTATTTAAGTCCATATATAGTACCTATAGCCAGGGCATCTGGGCATCTCTCTTGCTTTTTACAGAAGCCTTCTACCAGATCTATGTTCATGTCACTTCTCAAGATTAGTGATGAACTGAAGCCCTCTTACACAAAATAAATTGATTCATTTAAAGTTCAAACCAATACTGGGTACTCCATCCCATTTTCCAGCATGAACCAGAAGGCTGCATGAAAGCTGATTTGATAGTAAAAGGGACCTAAGGTTGTAGAGACCTAACATCCAATTCACTTAGTCTTTTGTGGAACATAATACATGTTGTGGCTGTGGCTATACCACAATGACCCAGTCAGATAAAAAGGGAAAATATCAGTTATATATACACATCATGTATACTATGATCACCAGCCAAATCACTGAGCATAATACATAACCATAATTCATAAGCAGAATACATTTTAAAGGGCCATGTTAGAAGCTGGAAACCTCTGGGACAAAATATACAGGTCCATTCCAAAGTGGAAGTGGGCAGTCTGTAAGCTAGCCTTAAAGAGAAGTTAGCAGAGATGTATTGGTGTGCAGGATCTAGGAACAGTGGGCAGGACCTCCAAGGAAAAGAATGAGGCATCTTGGTTATGCTTTATGAAAATTGAGTATATAAAAAAAGTGAATCTTCAAAGCTGAATCTGTTTATTAAGAAAAGTGAGTATATAAAAAACGATGACTATACAAAACTAAATCTGTGTTACAGAGGTTGGAGGGAGGTAAATTATTTATTTCCAAGAGAGTTTCCCCTTAAATGGAGTCTTTACAAAAGAACTGAGTGTGTACGTTTGTGTGTGTGCGTGTGTGTGTGTGTGTATATATGCATGCACATGTCCACATGTGCTTTTAGAAGCACACCTTTGGGGTATTGTGATTCGTGTTGAATTTTAGGTCAGGTAGCTGGAGCACCGTGTCAGTGAAACCCAGATTCAAGTCAACACTAATAATACCATAATAATATGTTAATATATTAATTCATTTGAAGATAAAACCAATATGTAATGGCTTCATACCCTATTCTCCAATCTAGACTAGAGGGCTGAAATTTTATAATGGGGAAACTGAGGTACATATAATTAACTTGCTCGATGTCATTCACCTACTAAGTGACAGAGTCTGGAGGTGAGAAAATGAACACAGGCTGTTTGGTTCCAAGGCCCTATGTACTTACATATTTGTGACTGATACAGAAAGAGTTTAGGATGTAAGTCCTAAAATTGGGCTTAGGAATGACATCTTCATATGTAGTCAACTTTCAGTTAATAGGGTAACCTGCAAGTGATCAGACTGTGGATTTAAAAAATCAATAATATAAAAGTGCAGCTTAATTAAATTGCTACAATTAAGAAAAAACAAACTAGTAGTTGATTATTACCACTGCACTGCTCTGGGAAGTCATAATTATATCTAATATTATAATTAGATATAGATTACACTAATATCTATTGGTATAGTGCTTTTATGGTGGAAGACCAGAGACTTTTGTGCTCTGCCTATGTAAATAAAAGACAGGGAGGACAAGGTGAAAGAGAAATGTGAGAGCCTGCAGATTAAAGCCCAATTTTGTACTAAAAAATGCAAAACTTAGAAGCTGATAGGTCTTGTCTTAAAAATTTCAGTTAGTTAGTAGATTTATCCAGGAGCTAACCTTTAGAAAGGCTGAAGGGCACTCTGGCTACTGATGAGAAACATTTGGAAGAGCTACCAAAGGAAGTAGATATTTAACCTTGGAGCTGAGTGGCCCATCTGTGACCCTTCTTGCATCAGGAGGGCCAAGAGTGGCATGGATGGGACAAGTGGCATCTATCTACCAGAAACAAGATCATGCATATGGTGCTTAATCATGTGTTTCTGGGTGAGTTGAAAAGAGTTTCTCTAAGAAAAGAAGTTTACCATCATTATGGTTTGAATGTGTCTCCAAGGGTTCTGGTGTTGGGAGACTTGACCTCAATGTGGTGGGTGTGGAGGGAGGTGGTGAACTGTTAAGAGCTGTAACCTAGTGGGAGATCATACTAGTGGGCATGCCCTTAAAAGGGACTGTGGGACCTGGGCCTCTCTAACTTGCTGTTTGGCAATGTGATTTCTTCCTCCTACAGATATCCCTGCTGTGACATCTACCATTAGGTGTCACAGCATAGATGGGCCCATGCCAGTGCCATGCTGTTTGGACTTTCAGCATTTAGAATTGTGAGCTAAGTAAACCTCTTTTCTTTATAAAATTAGCCTGCTTCTGGTATTTTTATAGCAATGAGAAACAGACTAATAGAGTTGAAAATTGTGAAAGGCTAATTTAAAAAATTGGTTTATTGATCACAAATTGTCACTAAGTTAATGTTCATTGTTATTCTTCATCAGAAGATGACCATGATGCTTTTTCCTTTGCTATTTATCTGTGGGGCTTTTTTTTTTTTTTCCCCAAAGAGCATCTCATTGGACAGTTATGTTGAGGAATGTATTTTGGAAATGCTTGCTTGAAATTTCTGTCAGCTGTGCATTTTAGAAAGCAGAGAAGACTAACTGGTCCATTACAAACTGATAAATACATTTACCTACTTAGAAACTGGAAACCTCTATTAACTGAATTTTTCAACAGAAATTTTTTGATACCTTTTGGCAGGGGTTTTGTGTGAGAGCAGGGAACTTTTTGGTAACTCTTCGACCCCAGGAACCTGACAGAGCCTGACCCATGAATATGCAATAAATAATGATTGAATGAGTGCAGAAATGAATGAATGAAAGAACAAATGAATGTCTTACATATCTGAACTACTGAACTTGTGTTACTTTTATACTTTCGTGTTCTGTGAAATAGAGTATTTCCCTAAATATTGATATATTTTAATCTATTTTTGTATCATCAATTGAATAAATTTCTATACTTTTGATCCCCTTCTGAATAAAGACTTGCTCTATTCAATGAAGAGATGGCTTGACACAAGAGAGTTTTAATTCTTTTTGAAGCCATCAATTTTATCAGTGCTGTTACTATTTCTTTTGGCAAGGACATACCTTGATAAGTGAGAGGCACTGACCAACAGACTGACATTTTAACCAAGGCACAGGATATACTTGAATGAAATATAAAAAGGAGTGGATTTGAACTTTGAGAAAAGATATATTAATATTTCATGATCAATAGTACATATAATTTAGTAATTTCATAAGTTGTAAGATTTTATTACCAATTGATAAAATAGTAAGAGTGGACAGATGTTATTCTTTTTTTTTTTTAAATTTTTTTCTAGTTGTAGATGGACACAATGTTTTTTATTGCTTTTGTATGTGGTGCTGAGGATCGAACCCAGGGCCTCACGCATGTGAGGCAAGCGCTCTACCGCTGAGCTACAATCCCAGCCCCCAGATGTTATTCTTAATCCTAATCACATGTGAAAACTCAAGACTTGCATAATTTCTGGAATATTCACCATAAGCTCCTGGCTAAAGACTAACCACAAAGTACATTTCTGCCGTTTTCTAAATATTATCTTAATTCTAAATCACTTCTTTCTTTGCAAAGGCCTCTCAGTAATTCTTTTTCTCAAGGTCTGTTCATTCACTTCTGGATTACAGAAACGGCCTCTTAAATGATTTCTTTTCCCAGTCTTCTTTATTCAACCTATTCTGAACATTCTTTAAAAATAAAGGATCTAATATCAAGTGCAATGAACATGAGTTACTTATGTTGCATGGAAGACTATTTAAGTATAGTAGGGCAAAGCTCCCTGGGAAGGATGGTGCACGTCCCCAACTGGTGGTCTCAGGCAGGGGATGGACAAGTATTTCTGGTGGGCTGTTGAGATGCACCTTGGAGGAATGGTTAGGAATGGGGGTTCTGTCGCCAGGCTGTTTGGATTCAAATCCCAGACATTCCACCTATTTACTGGTACGACTTCTATAATTTTTTAAAACTCACTCTATTTTTCATGCTTCATCTATAGAACAGGGAAAATCATGGTACCATCTTCATGGTATTTGGTAAGGAATGAGCAAGGTAATGCATATGTAAGGCGTAGCAGAATGCATGGCACATGGAGAGCAGCCAGGACATATTAACAGTTATGCTGGTTGCATAAGAAATCCAGGAATCCAGGAGGAGTTGTATAATATGACTCTGAGGGAAGATCCTTCTAAATTCAAGATTTTTTAAAAAACAGGTAAGTGATAAGCTAGTATTTTCATCAGATCACTGCTCTCCTTAATGAGTGATTCTTAGAACTCATCACACCAATATCAGACGCTTCACTTTGAGACCTCAACTCCACCACAATCTGGCCTCACTGTAGATAAGCAAGTATCCTTGCTTCTGTGAGGACCACAGGGCTCCTTCTTGCCTCCCCTTACCCCTCTGTGCTACTCAGGGTGAGTCCCCTAGAAAATCACCTACACCTCTCTGCCCTTAGGTAGGTTTTCAGGCAGGATATGCTAATCATCCCTCCTCCTCAAAGCCAGACTAGCCAGTGAACTACTCCCTGACTTCTTTACCACTTCCTATTTGTATGCCACAACCGAGGAGAGCAAGACAGTCTCCTTTCTTTTCTGTGATGGCTGACTGTGTACACCTGCAGACAATGATCAACTTTGTAAGGGCAAGTGTCCTATCTACCTCGTGTTGCCAGCAAATATTCAAAACAAAAATGGAGGCCAAGTTCAAATTCTGGATCCATAGGCCACTCTGATGTGAAACAAGTCATTTACCCTCTAAAATCTTGGTTTGGGATCATTTTGAATAATAAGTTATTTATACAGGCCTATTTTTTGCAACTGGAACATACAGGTAAAACATAATAAAAGCTATTTATTAATATATTGTTAATGTTTTTACAGTCTTTGCAACAAATTATGCCTTGAGTAGAAAAAGCTAAAAGAGTAGAGTTTTTCAAAGCTAGAATTTCTTGAATTGCAGTTAGTAAAATTGTCTCAGATAAGTGGAAAGGAGGCTGTTTGGGGGCACCTTCCATTCATAACACCCCTACAGAGCCCAAGGAACAGTCAAATCAGAGCAACTGATGTTCCTGTGAACCTAGCATGCAGCAGGCCCAATGTTAGGCAATTTTTAGGCTATCTAATTAATAAATGAATAACGACAACAACAACAAAAACCCAGACCTCTTGATGATACTACAAAATTGCTGATAGTTGTGGTCTACATGTGTCTTGGAATGTCAAAGCATTATTCCTAAATTCGAGTGAGCTCTGCCAACCTGTACTCCAGTGCCATCCCTCCTGTACACCAAGGTGCCCTGATTGTCATCATAACATTCCTACATCCTACTAATCTTTTCCTTCATGTGATGGTCAACTCCTGGAAGGCAGGAAGCTTTACCTTTGTTTCCTCAGTGTTTTATATATGGTCTAACACGTAGCAGACATTCCATGAAGAGTTGTTAAGTAATCTGAGGAATCTTTATTGCCAAGTGGTCCTAGATTTGGAATGAAAATTCACTCTATTTAGTAACAGCTAGAAAAAATATGCACATTCTTCCCTCTTTTCAAGCTAATTTTGTCAACTAACAAATTGGGTGATGTTTCCTATGGGTCCAAGAAACCATGATTGTGTTCCATGAATAGATACTTCTAGGAGGACATGTCTGCCTCCTGATGGACATCAGTGTTCTATTTGCTCTCTTTCTGGTTCTGGAAGAAAGAGCCTGGAGAAATTGCACAGAAGCTGGCCTGGCATTGGCTGAGGCAGAGCAGAGGCCAGGTGTACTGAGACTATTTTGATTGTGCTCCTGGCTAGGGAGTCACATAGCAAATGTGAATCAATGGACTTTCGCTTGTTTAATTCAGATGCTATTTATTGTCACTGAGTTAACAGAGCATAAGGAATTTCAGTGTAGGAATGAAAGCAAAGTATTAGATGGATGATTCTGTTTGCAAGTAAGATATTTTACTTTGAAAAAAAAAGATGTTTTAGCCAATGAAATATGTGCAGAGGGGATAATTAAGTTTCTCTCTGGACTTCGGTATCCCCTTGGAAGAAATTCCTCTGGTTTGACTCTTACCAGGGTCCTATCCCCTTTTTCTACCCAGTTCCTAGGCTTACCACCTACTTCAACTCTAATATTGCACCCTTTAGTTTAATCTTGGCTGCTAAAACTAACCTGTGTGGCTTGTAGAAAGCCACTTAGAATTTCCATTGCTTTTCCCCCAGCTGTAGAACAAGGATAACAAACTGACCTGCCTCAGAGGGATATGGTGTGAATTAACTCCTGTAATTAGCAGTTTTTGTGCTCTGCATACACCAAGTAGGGTATGAACGCCACCATTATCACTGGCCTGAGTATGCTCTGCTTCTAAAGCTATACTTGGGAATAACTGCTTGGCAAAGAGCTGACAACTAGAAGTTGCAAACTTTACACAGAAGCAATATTTCCAGTATTTTCCCCAAGCAATCATGAGTAAATTGCTCACTAGGGGTGGAAATGGTTTCCAGCCAGTTCTGCCTCTTCTGATCTGTGCACCCTGCAAAGCTCAGTCAATGCCAGGTAACTGATCCTTTGTAAGTCTGCTGTTTAGTGCAGATGAAGAATTCAGAATGGTATAATTTGGACAGGGATGAAATTTCTGTGCAGTGATATGTATTAAAAGCAAATAACTTGTGCTTTGTTCAAGGCAACAGTTATATGAATAGAATCCATTATCTTAATTATCCAATGACAAAGACAACCGTGTGTGTGTGTGTGTGCGCGCGCGCGCGCGCGTATATATATATATAAATGAATAGGTCATCATTAACAACTTTTTCTTAGGTTTCATTTTAGAAACTTGAAAAATGTACCCTTTATCACTATAGGTAAGTCAAGATTCTGACCTAGAAAGCTACATAAGAAAACTTAAAAAAAATAGTGGTTTCAAAAAAATTTGATTTCTTAAATCTTTAATGGAAGGTTTGTGGGGAAAATGCTATATATAAAGTGAATAAACCTATTTGTATTTTGATAAGAGGTCTTTGTTTCTATTATTAAATAAAGTCATTTGCTATCCTTTTTTTGTGTATATATATGTATATATATATACAAATTTCAACGACATAAAATTAATTTATATAAATTTAAACTATTTATTTATATAACATTTATATAAAATTTATATAAAAGCTGTACTTTTTTTGAAACACAACCACTGTGACCTAAAATTTGGAAGGAGAAATTAGTTTCAGAATGGCATCCAGAAGAACCATATTGTGACCCAACATCTTTTATTGCAACAAAAAGGAGGCTGCCCTTCTGTAACTAAGTGAGTAACCAATGCTGATTTTCATGGGTCAAGGTGTGAGGTCCCTAAGGATGCCTGTGCATTCTGGGAGCTGGCCTGGAAGGGCATAGCTCAGGTATTGGGCCAGAGAGTCTAGTGGAAAGAAGAGAATTTATCTTATTTTTCTTTAGTTCCCTCAGGCAAGATTCTTGAACTATAAGGTTTCTTTGCAAGTGTTGTCATCATACACAGACCACACAGCAACGCATGAGCATATGCAAATTAAGGTGATGAGTGTGCCTGGGCCTTGTATACTAGGAAAAGAACAGGGAGAATATTTTCACTTTTGGTGGCAATTCCAGGTGATCTTGTTCAGCTTAACTGGGGTGAAGGTGACATTTTAAAATGGCCTACTTTCTGCATGACAAAATAATACTGCATCAAGGTAGCTGTTTTGAGACAGACCTTGGGGTTTTGGTGTAGTCTTGCTGTATGTGTGCCATCTTCAGGATTGGCAGAAAGGTAATTTCTATTTCAAAACAACTATGACATAGTTGAGAATAAATAATTTTGGATATTAGTTTTGGATAAAAGCTGAGTTTAAGACTAAATATTGATCTCTTTGGGTTGTGAAAAGAATAGTTTTGGTTAGGCTGCTTTCTTTTAGATTTGCCATGTCTATGTGCACCTGACTCTTGACAGGAGTCAGGCCAGTGGTGGGGGTGGGGTTGGGGGTGGTCTGTGAACTGGTTCAGATCACTGCTGCGGCCCCACTAGAGATGCATTTCATATTCAATCCATCAGAGATCACTGTGGTACCTTATCTGATGGATTTATCTTTGCTTATGTTGAATGAATATGGAAAGGAATTAAACATGTATTTGCAGTTTGATAAACATTCAACATAAATTATACATTTTAATTTCATTTATTAGTTGGGGACTATGGAAAGCGGGAATTTCATTGCATATGAACTGCCATTCAGATGGAAGGATTAGCAGTTTCCTGAAAATGTGCACTAATTGTAAGAAGAGAGTCCATTTCTATCTTACTTACTGCATGGGTTGTATTCAGAGTTTTAGAAAGGCAAACGAAGAGTCCAGCTCATCCGAATGACTATATAGTTTGTTGCTTACACTTTCAGTAGATATGATATTGTCATCAAGAACAAATCTATGCTAATAGCCTCCTATCATTTGACAACTTGTATGAATGTTGTAGCCCCCTTGCAAATTTTTAAGTTGTATTTATGGCCAAAAGATGTGGTCCAATCTTTTAGCATTAGCATGCAAAACAGTTTCCATGATATTATCATATAATGACTCCAAAAATCTCAGAGAGATTAATAGTGATAACATAATTCCAGAAAGTTGCCACGCTGTATGTGGAAATATATTGGCAATAAAAACCAGTTACTGTATGCCTTTCCCCAATAGGGGATCTCTCACTTTTCTCTGGTTTTTAAACGCTTCAGATCAATAACTGGAGTGACATTATTAACAGCTCCCTCAACACCTTGGCCAGCGCTAATATTAAATCCATTACACCTTCTGTTTGACATTTGCAGTACAGCAGAAAGTGCTGTAGATACAGTCACATTGTCTGGGGACTGGGGTTGTATGTGAGGTTAGTAAGATGGTTTCCCTTACCTATCTTCTAAATTCAGTTCATTGATAGGAAACTTGAACCAATACAAGAAAAAATCAAAACAACTCTCTAAATGTATACGAGATGGTAAATAATTCACCCATAAAAGCGATCTCATACCCATGGAGTTAAAATATTTTTTTTAGTTGTAGATGGACACAATACCTTTATTTCATTAATTTATTTTTCTTATGTGGTGCTGAGGATTAAACCCAGTGCCTCACCCATGCTAGGCAACTGCTCTACCACTGAGCCATAACCCCAGCTCTCCATGTAGTTTTTTAAACAAAACATTGATTTGATCCCCTGGATAAATTTTCACATGCTTTATTGTTATTTCTAGTCATTTGTTTCTCTAATTAAATAATATATTGTGGATATTGTCTAATGAAGGCAGAGGATTAAGTTCCTGTTCCTGTAGAATCAAAAGTTGATCAAATTTATCACTGTATAGAAAATGCAAATTATTCCATACAGGCAAGTATTCTACTATTTTAATTTTGCTTGCTTTAAAAACTTTTAGGACATAGAATGGGTGTGCTAGCATAAAGACAATATTACCATAATGATTTTTTTAACCTCATGAAACAGGCTAGAAACATCTGCCAGAAACTTTAGACAAAACATGATAACCTGTATTTGAGACGACCAATGGGTTAACCATGCTGCTATCGTTATTTTTCACCCAAAGTACTGTCTCATACATTTTGCTAAATTGTCTAAATCCTGGTGCACTATTGATTTCTCCCCCTATGAGTTCACACCCATTCAATAAGCTGCAAGATCCCCTTGTCCTAGTTGAATTCCCTCCAAAGCCAGGGCCCAGGTATGTTACTCCTGACAGCGGTAGGCAGAAGCTGATTGTTAGCTAGTGGGAAACAAACCTCCTGAGACAGGGAGGAAATTTCATCTTGAAGTGAGAAACATGACAGGGAAAGATGCCTGTGAGGTTAAATGAAAAGCAGGTTACTAGAAGCATGTTTGTTATGATCTTATTTAGTAAAATACACAAAAACTCCCCAAGTCCCACTATGTGGGGCGGCGGGGAGGATGGGAATAGAAACAAACTCTGGAAGGAAATGTAGTGAATATATATTAATAGTGCTTATTTCTGGGTAGTGGGATATTGGTTGGATTTTTTTCCTTATTGTCTGTATTCTCTGAACTTTTCATAATAGATATGAATTAATTTTATAATTGTAAAAAAAATCTGTTTTATTAAGAAGGAAGTAGAAGTAAAAACACAACAATTTTATGACAACTTAAAGAAAATTACTGTTTGCCTTCAAAATAGGGAGATTTTCCAAGTTCCTCCAGGATTTCTTGAAAGAGCTGTTTTTCTGTTTACTCAGCATTTAAAAGACATGGCATGGAGATTTATGAAAACATGAAGATAGCACTCATAATCCCTATATTGCAGAATCATTAAGAGTAATGAAAAGATATAAGCAGATCTACAAAAAAAGAAAATGAACCATCCAAACAGCACGTTAAAGAGGGTCTGTGCTCCCCATGTTGCCAGAGCCTGCGGGAGAAGAGAAATGGCTGCCTAAGGACAGTCAAAAGCAGTCTCTGCCAAAATTGTTAGCTCCACACTGACAAAGGCACTATAGAACTTCAGAACTTTTAAAACGAGCCTACCCACTTAGTTTTCTAATGCTCAACTTAAGATTTCTTTAAAAGAAATAATGTATTTACTAATCTATTAGTAAAAGTACATACGTATAAAATATTTATCTGCGTTTGCTGCCAAGTCAACAGATCTCTTTTTTTCTCCCCATTATCTTGAGACTGATTCAAGACAAGGCAATCACAAGCTCAAAGAAATAGAATTCCTATTATGGCACAGTATCACTGCCTCTTAGTCTGGTTCAGTCACTTATTTCCTTTTATTATAATGCCAAATGTTATTTAGATTTCAGTCATTTAGTAATGCTACACTGAACACATCAGGGCTTCTAAAAAATTCCATACCTACTAGTCCTTTCATTTTCATAATAACCATATATCGATATCCCTTCTCCAACCAAATTACACCAGGATGTAAAAAGGAATCTGTGTTTTATCAGAGTTTAAAAGATTATGATGCAGTGAACAACAGTCTTAAAAAATGTTCCTTCATGTTATTAAGAATTAGAAAATCTTGTTAAAATTCTTTCAGCTTTTAAGAAACATAAGCAGCTTTGGGATGTAGTGCCTGACATGAACTTTTAAAGTAATTCCCTTGGAGCGATCATCTGCATTAGTGAAGATATTTCATTCAAGGTAGCACCCTATGCTGCTTTTCAGTATTTGAGCAGTCAATCTAATTGCTTTTTTAAGCCAAAGATCGAAAATAACGAATACTACAGACTTTTAAGGCTAAGACAGCTTGACTTTCTCTAATGGTGAGAGCCATGCTCACCATCAAGGAGGAGAGTCCTTATAAAATCCAACTAATGAGCTGAAGTTGTTAAGGGATATATAAAGTCAAGTTCTCAATTTCCCTAGTTAGGATGGCCAGTGGAAGGCATGTGAGGCAGGGGAGGTAAGCCCAAATAAATATATAATTCCTTTCAATCATGCCTCACTTTAAATGATAAAGTAACTCTACAGGAGAGAAGGATGGTAACTGTTGAAGGAGATAAATGTTCTCCTATTATTCAGGATTAATACTAGGTGAAAATGGAGCTCTAAGGACGTTACTGGTTTTATGCATGCTAGAGCTTCACAGAAGGCATGGAATTTATCAGAATTCTTATATTAAAATATTTCTTTGGGTTTGTTCTTTTATTTTGACTCCAGCCTAGGATACCCTAGCCAAACTGGTTTACAGGCTGTGGATATTTTTTCCTCCAAATGTTTCCTCCCCAAATCAGGATTTGGGGAGACATCATGCTCCATATAAATTGACAAGGTGATCTGGCTGAGTCAACATCAGGCTGCATTAGAAGTAGAGTAGCCTGTAGTAAGAAAAGTGATGGTCCTTCTAAGCTTTGTATTCATCATAGTATATCTAGAGGGCTTTCCTCAGGATCACATTTTTAAAGGATCACCAACAAACTGAAGTATAGCCAGGGTAGGTTGCCTGGAGTGCTGAGGCCATCAGGAATATACCATCCAAGAGTGGTTGTAACATTAGCATGGTCTGACCTGGAAACAGGAGGAAGGAAGGGTTTGATGTCTCTGACTTCACCTATCAGAAAGGCCCTGATAGGGAAGATGGAGTAAATCTGAAACATGGTCTCAGAGGACAGGAAGTTGTAGCTAAGTAGATTTGTGCTCCAAATCAGGAATAACTTCCTTGGCAATGGCAATGGCTTGGCAATGGAAGTGGGCAGCCTTGTGAATTCATGAGCTTTCGGTTAGGGATAGATTCCAGCATAGATTAGAATGGGCACCTACTGGTTTTGTTGTAGAGGGATAGCTGCTTATGTTGGAATTTGGACTACAGGATCAAAAAAGATCCTTCTGAACTTAGGAATTTGAGATTCAAGGAAACGAAGTTCACTTTTCCAACACCTTACTTCATACAAATGCTTTTAAATTTAAATTCTTTGTGCTATGTGTTTGAGTTGTGAGGAATCAAGGTGTCTCCATTCAACTCCAGAATGAAAGTGTAGAAAACTATTTTCATGTGCTGCTTCTCAAATACACCCAGATATAAACAGCCTAATGACTAAAAAACAGTCCCAATTATCTCACTGGCATATCTGTTCAGTAAAATCAGTGAGGTATGGTATAAGAATGTATGACTTCCCCTGAACAAAATTATTCTCATTTTTGAAGGGTAAAGAGTAAACTTAAATATTTTCTTTTCTCATGTGTTGGGATAACTGGAAAAGGATGCTCATCAATGCTCCAGAATAATGAATGCCCTAGGAATTGCAGTCAACTTCAAAGAGGAAACAGATTGGTTCTAGATGGAATTAAAATATTTCCCAAAGAGGCAAATATATTCTTCCCCTTCTGTGTGAATAAGCATATTGTGATTATTCCTAGGCAAGCCAAATTAAAGTATTTCCTTGGAAGTATGTAGATTTATTTTAATATTAACACCATTTCCCCCCATTTTTCTTTCTAATAAAATGCTTTTGTGTTACGAATTTGTTTTAAAACAACAGATCAAGTAAAGTACAGGCATCTTTGAAGAGTGCAAAAATAATTTCCCAAGTAAGCAAATAAAACTTTGCACTTCAAATCAGGCCTTGATTCATTAAAAATCTTAAACTTCTCATGAGAAAAATTAACATTTAAACCACTGCTGCTTGGCCAAGCACTCCACCACACAAGAATATGAAATATCTCCTCTAAAAAAGTACAAAAAGGACAAAACCACAAATGTGGAACTTCAATTAATTTAAAGCCCCAATCAGCAAAGAATAAATCCTTCGCAGATCTAATTACCAGCGCTCTCGGAAGACCCAGGCCGACCAGCCAATCTTCCCCGTGTTTGAACAGCTTGATGAACTAGGGGACTGATGGATATCAAGTCATTTTGTTTAATTTATAAATGGATTTTCCCCTAATACTTAAATTATCATCAGTACAACACAATGAAAATGGGAACATTCTGAATGCAAAGTCTATAAGAGTCCTGGAAGGAATCCCAATGAGGAATGTCACCTCTGTTCATTCCTCTATACAATTGATCTAATTAAATACTGAGGGTGGAAAGGCAGTTTAAAATGTAGCCATTTCTGTTTTCTTTTTAGCCTTAATTTATCTGTTCACATCTTTCAAGTACCTTCGATGCTTAAAAAAAAAAGAAAAAAAAAAAAAAAAAAAAGAAACCAAGATTCCTGCAAATCTCTAATACTTCTAATTCTCCACAAGCTAATATTCAAAATGCCTCTGCCACAGATTTTGCTGAATAATAAATAAATGCATTACATTTAGCCATGGCAACAATAAAAGGAAGAAGGTGTTCCAGGTCGGAAGCTTTCCTCTAGTAATATGAAAGAGAAACTAGAGGAACTAGTACCTTCTATATGTATTGTTCAACTGAAATTAGATCTCTGGATTATACTTATTAAAATGTCTCCTTATTTTCAAATCTCTTCCTTATTTAATTACTGCATGGGGGAAAGCTGCACAGAATTGTTAAATACCCTTAGACCTATTTATAGTCTCTTCACACTGGTGCCTTGAGCACACTACTTTGGCAGAGGTCCTGCCCACCAACCCACAAGTTGGGTTCGAATTCCCACCTGGCTCAGGGGTCTCTGACTGAGAGGAGGAAGATGCTGAGCTGGCCCCATCTTCTGCCGTGCCCTGCGAAAGGAGACCCCGCCCAGGCGGAAGCTTCATGCCCAGCTGCTCTGCCATCTCCACATGGTCCCCAGGGTGGACATAGTCAAAGACGCTGCTGCCTGTCAGCTCCACCTAGAGAGGGAAGAGAAAGGGTGGGAAAGAAAGGTGTCACAGGCTTTTCCATGTTCAAATTCAGTACCACGGTGATTCAGATTTGGAGCAGAAAAAGAAACACTCAGGCCCTAGAAGCAATTCTTGATCGAAGGCTTCATCTTCAAATACTTAAAGATTCCTGAACTTGAAAGAGAAAGACTTTTTTTCCTCGTGTATTTATTTAGCAATTGTTTAGCCCAGTTTTTCCTTCATACACTATTGTTTGCATAAAACCAAAACATCCTGTGAAATGTGGACAAGTCTGCCTTGCGTTCAGCTGTTTTATCCACGCATCATCAAATACTTACATGTTGAGTGTCAACTGGATGATTGACTGAATTCTACAGTTTTCTTATTGAGAAATTTGGGCTTTGTATAAAAACAGCTACAGAAAAAGCCTGAGATAGCAGATGAGTATTTTCTTTAAAATACACAGATTTCCAAGATGTGTTTTTATACATACCCTTTGATTTCTATGTAAATTTAAGTGTAGGAAGTACTGCTTACAAATATATGCAAAGGCATAATGTTTTCATTAAATATTACTCATTAGCGCTGTAATCATATGGAGAATTTTCCATGCAAAAGAGGTCAGCTGGGGTCTGAAGCAGCCATTTTTTTTTCTGCTGGTATCAGCTTGTTTTGCTTTCAATCTAATAAAATACATGGTACAAATCTCCTTGAGGGCTTTTTAAAAAGTGTTTTCTTTTGTGTACTCTTTGAATTAGGCTGACGATGAGCATAGAGAATGAACATGAACTGTCAGAAAAGAGGCCCCTCCTGTTTCAGTGCTGTCAGACAGGACCCCTGTATCTGGATCGTGTGCTGTCTCAGGGGGCAAGGATTGGCTTTACCTCTGCATTCTTCCAAAGCTCTAACTTTTATCTCTTTCTAAGAATAGCAGTAATGCTCCTAAGGTAACGTACTTGGGTTATAGGTATTATAACAGGGAGAGATGCTTTCGCAATAGGACAAGGAAAAGCTCTTTCCTGGGTCACTAATGGGTTTCCCAGTCCTCTGGGGTGTAATGGTCTCAGGCCAGCCATGATGTGCTGTGGAAGCTGCCAGAACATCACATCGTCACAAGTTTCTTGGTGGCTATTACCTAAGAGCCTTTCCTACCACATATCCCTTTCTTGTGTAATATCCAGCATCCCTCCAAATTCCACCTGAGTGCTTACACTCTTTGGCTGCCAAGAAAGAAAGCTGGCGACGGGTGAACTGTCATAGGGAGCATAATACTCAGAGCAATTATTACCCTCAGAACTCTAAGTCCCAGTAAGATGATCAAATCTACTGCCAGACACCATTTGATTAAAATCTTAACAGGCTACACATCTTCAACATCTATCAATTAACAGAGGTAGAGCCAGAAGAGAGGAGGCTAAATTCAGTTTAGTTAATAGCTATTCCTGAAAAAGGTTCACATAACTTTTACCGAAAATGAGGTACTTTCTTTCACTATTAAATTACATTCTCCTACTGTATTACCCGACTACTGACTCTATCATTTTACAATACCTATTTTCTCCACTTGGTATTGTTGCAGAGAGTACATCGGGATTCACAGTGATCAGCTCTGACCCTCTGGGAGGGGGGGATTACATGGAAATAATCCCTTTAATGTGTGCCTTGCCTCTAAGCACTTCACACAGCAATAAATGGGTAAACTGACTTTGAGCAATTAAGAAATTAAATGAAAGTAATAAAATGTGTGTTTTAATATTTCTTGATAGTTATTGTGTTTGGGGATTAGTGAATATGAGGAAGTCACTCATTCTACATGGAGTCCAATGGTGGCGCTTTCATAAATATATTTTTGTCACTTTTCTCAAACTCTAATGGTTTTCTTTAATACTTCAAAGTGGTTTTTGGCACAGACCACAGATTGTGATGGCAGCACAAGTCGGATATAAAAGAGATTTCTAAGGGGTCCTGGTTGTTAAATATTCATGTACACCAGTCTATAGAGAAGAGTACTAGCACAGGGTTTCCACAGCCTGACCTGCTTTGATGTGCAGGCACTTCCTCTCCACCAAAGAATGTCTTGAGTGTGGCACATGCAGAGAAGGACTGAGTCACAATGTGCCATATGGCATTATGCATGCTGTGGACTTTCTCTTCCAGTGACCTCATGGGTTCCCCCAGCAAGACATCTCAGAGGTGAATGCTGATTGTGAGGCTGGCACGAAGAATATGACACTGTCATGGTCTTCATGCCTTCCTGCAGTTAAGGCCATATGGTTTAATGGAAAACACATGATTCTTGGAGACATAATCTGACTTTGAGATCAGATCTTGTCCTCCTCAGTCATGTGACCTTGGACAATTCACTTGACTTCCTAGGCTTTTGTTTCCTAGTCTAAAACTGGCAGTACTGCTGCTCTGCAGGATTCTGGGGGTACTGCTCCCATGTTACTCTGTGGAGATGGTCCCCCTGGAGTGCCAGTCTTCAGGAATGGTGCAAAGTATGGGCCTCAAGAGCTGGAATGAAAACAGGACTTACTTTGTCACTCCATAGCCAATGAAAATCCAATGAAACCATGTGGATGAAGTCACTTTGTGAGACTTAAACACTCTCAAATGACTGCTCTTATTGTTGCTTTTTGGTTGATAAGAATGGATAGCACACAAATATATATTCCAGGGTAACTTGGGGTCTGTGACATCATTTTGGGATATCATTTGAAACAGTGCATGGCAGGGTTGACATGTGCTTTGAACCTTAACTACAAGAATGACAATATTAGCAGCCACCTACTTGTGCAGGTACTTTCTATACTTTGCTTTGATGAATTCTCATACAATCTTTTGAACTGGTATGATTTTTCCCATTTCACAGGAGAACCTGTATGTTGGAAAGGGCCAATGGAAGAGACAGAACTGGTTCAAAGTCCATTGACTTGACCCATTACTTCTCAGGCAGCAACATTTGCAGCCACAGAGGATAAGTAGGGACCTGTGAGCTTCTTTTCCCTTCAGTCTCACTCCTGGCAGGAGAGAACATGGAGTGCCATGAAAGCAGGAGGTGGAGGGCAGATAGCCTGCCCTCAAGTATCCTGGGGCTCAGGATACTTTGGACTCTTTGACCAATGGAAGGTACAAAAGGATGTGTACTAAGCCAAAATAGATGTGGGGGTAGACAAAAATCTACTCGGTATTCACCTCTAGCCATCACGGTCATCACCACCACATATCACATTTATCTAACACTTTCAACATTTCTCTTACTGATTCCACTTAATTAAAATTTAGAACTTAAAAAGAACTTAAAAACCATCTATAAATATCCCCTTATATAATTGGTGAGAACTCTACCATTCTGAGAAGTTAAAATGCTTTTTCCAGTTTATCCAGCTATGTAAAGGCAGAAGGAAGGCTATAAGCCCCGCTGACTGACACACAGTCCACCACTTTTCTCACTTAGCCACTGTCTTTTTTGTTTTCCTCTAAGGAAGACTGACTAGGTAAGTCAGACTAGAATTCGTATTTCCTGCCACTAAATTCTGTGCCAAAAATAGACTACAGAAAGTAAGACTGGAAGTCTTTTACTTGATGAAGAGACATTACTTCATGTTAGTTTCAAGTAGAAAAAATAAATAGAACTCTAATCCAGTGTTAATTAGGTACATTAAGATCCCCAGTTACTAACTCTTTTTTTAAATTTTTTTAGTTGTAGATGGATACAATGTCTTTATTTTATTGCTTTGTATGTGGTGCTGAGGATCCAACCCAGGGTCTCCCGCATGCGAGGCAAGCGCTCTACCGCTGAGCTACAGTCCCAGCCCCAGTTACTAACTCTTTCGAAACTTCTGTCCACTGATTTCTTGTAGGTGGTAGGTTTATCACAAATGTGTGTTGAATGAATAAAGAATGAGCATTTAGGCCTGAAAAAATCCTGCTTGATCTTTGTGTGTTTTGAGCACATTTAAGGGTTTTTTTTTAAAAAAAATATTATTAATGATATTTTTACAGCATTATGTATTTTGTAAAATGAGTTACAATATAACATCATTATATATTCATTTCCAATAAATCTTTGCCATATGCATTAAGACTTATACCTTCTTTTATGGACCCCAACTGAGTTTATCTGAGAATAGAATTGTATAAATACCAGAAAAGACAGATTTAAGAAAACTGTTTCAAAAAATAATGATCATCTTTCATATCCCATTTTGGGATTAAGGTAGACTTGCATGTCATTTGCACACTAGACACAGTTGATTTGGTAACTCAGAAGTTTCCTGGGGAAAAAAAGTAATATATTATACAGTGGTTTGAGTTGACTTTTCCATGTTGGATCTGAAATGTAACACAGTTCCAAAAACATTATTTCTAACTTTCCCTTCAGGTCACCAATAGTAGAAATTTAGAGAAATTTATTTGATATTAATTATTGGTCCTATTCTTAACCCTTCACAATTATTTCTACTGGTTCCTCCTTTCCCCACCAGTAGTATGTTTTTTTATTTAGTGCAAATTATATTATATTCTAAGGCAAATGTGAAAACCTCTTCATTTTATTGTAAAGTCAATCACTGTATACAGTAGTTAAAATATTCCACTTTTGGGGGCTGGGAATGTGGCTCAGTGGTAAAAGTACTTGCCTAGCATGTGTGAGGTCCTGAGTTTGATATTCCATTTTTTGTTTATTAAACTCAAGAAACAGACCCATGGGTCTTTGAATGGTTCCCTGGTACAAGAAGGACAAAGAAGCATGACTGTTGCCAAACTCACCAACTTTATTCTAGCTGAGCCACTCTAAAAGAACACTCTTAAAGAACATCTCCCCTTGCTTAGTGGATTGTAAAATAACTGAGAATGCGTGGGAGCAGATAGCAATAAACAATCATATCCAGAAGAACATTTTGCTTAAACTCTTTTCTTCCTGGCTTTCTCTACCCAATGCTACCATAGATTCCTCCCAAACCAGAGCCACAAGTGCCATCTGGCATCGCCTGTAGTCACGCTAAACCACACGGCCTTCCTCAAATTTATTTCACAGTCTGTTTAGCTTGCATGTCATTTGCACACTAGACACAGTTGATTTGGTAACTCGGAAGTTTCCTGGGAAAAAAAGTAATATATTATACAGTGGTTTGAGTTGACTTTTCCATGTTGGGTCATTGTACCCTGCTGGTAGATAGGATGGGGGACTAATTTGTCTTTTCATACATCAAGCAAGCATGTCAATAGCCTTTGCTTGGCCCCCTGGAGTGAGCAATACTTTTTAACTACAGCAATGTACTAACAGTGCAATTCATTGAATTCAGTGCCTCTTTGAAAGGGTTTGGTATAAATGAGGAACAAGCAGTCATACTGTAAGTCATCTCCATTTTAGAACCACTTAAGAGGAATTTTCTATAAAGCAAGATCATAGAACCTATTTTTAAAGTATTTCTTTAAAAGTACTGAAGTTTTAGGAATAGTACAAAGTTGATTTTTATCCAAAAAAGGTGTATGTGGTGGGGGGGTCATTCCAAACGTATCATTTAAGGTAGATTCCTAAACCTTTTAAAAGACATTTTGTTCTATTTTGTTTTTCTTGAGGACCTTGAAGTTACTGAGAGAACTTGAGGTCCTCTTGGTTAAGCCCCTTTTCGAAAAAGGTGTCCTTTTGCAGCTAGGTCCATTTCCATAGGTGTTGCCAAGTGTATTTGAATAGAAGGTCACTCCTGAGAGAGGACTACATTAGTGGTAAGTGACTTAGAAAGCTAACTACCAGGTTAGGCTTTCAGATCTACCAGGAGGCCGTGACATGCTACTTAGAAAATCCTGACCCAGGATAAGGTGCAAATTCTATCTCACTGTAGCAGGTTAGAATGTGTAGCTTTTGGGGGTCACATTTGTGTTATTGAAGGATAATAAAGTGATAAGAGAATAAAATATAATAAGATGATAGCTTGATTAGCATAGGTTTTCTTTGGATTTACTGGTATCTTAATGCCATCTTCATAACTTCCTACATATTGCAGAACTCTACTGAATATTTATGAACTGTTTTGACAGAAACTTGATGTTCTTTACTGCTCTGTCTCATTCTATGTATTTGCTGACTTATCTAAAGAAAAACACATAAAAGCATTGGGTCTGTTACAGAAATATGTGTATAAATTAGTAGAACAAGAAGAAAGAAAGGTTCTATATCAGAATGATGAGGTAGAATGAAAAATCCTTTCAGTGTCATCAAATAAGAATACGAATCCACTCTCTTTTTACAGATATGCTAACAGAGATTTCCCTTAGAAGAAGCTGAGCTAAAAGATTCCACATCATGTGTTTATTTTATCTTCTGAAATAAACATTCTGATTCCTGTGGGAATCAGTAAGGCCAACTACATTTTATTTTTGTTTTTATATACTTTTCTATAACCCCTGGAGTGGTTTCCTTGAGAATTTGCGAAAACAGTATCCAAAGACAGACTTTATAATCACTTCTGAACTTGAGTTAAGAAGTACCAGAAGATCATTCCAGGGGTTCTCCTAGTTCTCAGAGAGGAAAGAGGAAGGCAGATTGTTGGAGAAATGGAATGAAAGAGCCCCTAAAGAATGAATTGCAGATCCTGATTTGAACTTGGGCACAATTCTTTGTGACAGTATGTCTACCTTTAACACTGTCATTCCTGATGGATGAAATGCTCAGGCAATAATTAGTGCTGATTAGTAAATATTCAAAAGCACTAGATCAGTCATTCCACACTCAGAATCCAATTGAATGTGTTTAAGTACTTATATAAATAGGCTGTGTAAAACAGACCTACAGACTCTTTGAGGCCTCTCTAGTATTTTTTTCTAATAAATAAATTATATGTTGCATTTAAAATATTTTGCATCCTTGGTTCAGGAATATTTCAACATGCCATGTTATGGAAGAAGTGGCTTTAGAATAACTCTTATATGTCAACATCCTTTTTCTTTCATTAAGACACATTAGTTAAAAGAAAAACCTAGAGAATGTCTTAATACTGAGGGGACATTACATCACAGGAATGAGCCCAGGGATTTGTGAAATTAGAAAATTTTAAAACCATGTTTTACAAGGTTCCTATAGTTTTTGAAGTTTTAAAGTGTCTGTAGGGCAGGAAAGGCCAACTTTTTAGTATTTATCACAGTACTGGGAAGGAGGAAAAGGATGCCATTGGAGGTTACATCAGTAAAAAGTGAAATGATGCCAAGAATGAAGCATTAACAATCGCAAAAGTAACTGAAGTCAATCTCTCTTTTTTGAAGATCAGACAAATAGATAGTTGTCACTTTCAAAGCTTCTTCATTACCTTGATGGTAAGGACACCAATCAACATAAAATACTTGATATTGGCATAGTTAATCCATTATCCTCAAATTTTACATGGTTCAATATTTGTCATTTAAATCTGGATACACATTGAGATGCCTGTTATATATAGCCAGACTTCAGTATCAATACATATCAATTTTTAATTATTTTTATTATTCTCATAGTGTTTTGTCTTCTTCCTTTTGATCATGCGAACAAGAAAACACTTATAATACTGAAATTTAAATCTTTCCTTGATTCTAAACAGTCTCTGTACTTTTAAATTTTTCTTATCTTTCTTTTCTTTTGTGGTGCTGGGGATTGAACCTAGGGCCTTGTGCATGTGAGGCAAGCACTCTACCAACTGAGCTATATCCCCAGCCCTGTACTTTTAAATTTTTATTGGTACATTATAATTATTCATAATAGTGGGCAGCTTCTGTATTTTAAAGCATGGTAACTAGTTTAGGAAAACTATAATAATTTGAAGTTGACTTTTCCATTTAGTTTTTGAAAATTATACAGAGTGATTTTATTTTGTTCTAATCCCCTTAACATACTACTATATGTCTAACACCTTGGATATGGTTAATGCACAAAAATAATAATCTCACAAATAATAAATACTAAAATACATATGGATAATACAATGAATCACTCCTGATAATTTTTAAAGGGGCTGCTGTATGATGAAAGATCAGCAACATCAGCCCTCACCATGAGCTCAGTCACAATATTTAAGTGATAATGTTGAGAGAAAAGAAAAAAAAATAAAACTAGAGAGGTTTAACCAAAAACAATTTTTCTGTACACCTCAAGAAGTCTTTACTTTTAAGAAAAGGCAAACCAAAAGGCAAATCTTGCTCAAGTGACATCTTGGTTTCTCAGACTAGAGCATTATGTAAATGCCACAGCTGCTATATTTGAAATAGCTGGCTTGCCTTTTCCATGTCTCTGTGAGAGGGTCTTTAAAAATCTTATCCAAGAAAACCATGAAGTATGCAAAACTATTTCAGCCACATTGGAAAGTGAGTGGTTAGCTCAAGTCAAGACATTTCGGAGTTAATCCAATGAGAAGAATGAGGAGGTATAAAATTCTTTGTGTTTGTGATCAATTACTGATCCATCTAGAATATTCCCTGTTGAGATAGTTAAGCAAATTTTGGAAATCTGAATGCCACGTGGAGACCATTGCCCTGGTATATAATTCATTTGTAGTAAATTACCGGAAAAAAAAAAGGGCTCTATACTGCTACTTTATTTTGGCTACTGTAACTGCTAACTGTGGTAATGTTTGAGGTTATTTGCTATGAAGCAAGTCAACACCCTGAGCACTCTCTAGATGCTATTTTAAAAGAATAAGTTAAATTCACAACTGTTTAATAACAGATTGTGAGTTAGTCTTGTTACAATAGAGAATGTAAATAGAACTGGCAAGTAGAGAAAATTGGTCAAAAGAAATGTGTCATTCCAGAGGCTAAATGCAGTGCTTGTGTTCTTTAAGATATTTTTCCGGGAAGTGTGGTGGTGGTGGTGGAGGGGCAAACTCTTTTGAGAACCTGATGTTCTGTCTCACCAGAAAAATACTCTAGTCATACACATATAATTTGGCATTTTATTTTAGTGTTTTCAGATACTCATGCTGTTTATTCATGAATATTCTCAGGAGCTTTGTTCCTCAATATGGTAGCCACAAGCTCAGTGTAGCTTTCAGCACTTGGAATGTGGCTACTCTGAATTTTAATATGCTGTAAGTATAATATAACACCAAGTTTCAAAGACACAGTACAAAATAAAAGGGACACAAACCACATTGTATTTTGGATATGTGAGACTGAATTAATTTCACTTGTTTGCTTTTTAAAATGTGGTTACTGGAAAAATTTAAATTATATGTGGTTTACAATATGTTTCCATTGGACAGTGCTGCTCCAGACCCAAGAATCTCTGAACTACAGCATGAAGTACTAGAATACCAGGAAGATGATGTGAAGGAGAGAAGAGGTATAAGAGAATAAAACACACAGAAGTGGGGGGATGTCTGGAGAATAAAAGAACTGAATTTGTAGATTTAATCAATCATCCAATCAAATATTTATCAATCCTTTGTTCTTTGCAAGACTACATTTGGAACTACGAGGATAGAAAAGAAATATGAAAACCTAGCCTCTGTCCCCAAGGAGTTTACCATCTACTTTGAAGAGGAAAGACAAACACAAAGTCAAATGAGATGAGAAAAATATATCACAACACAATGTAGTATGTGACTAATTTGTGATGTGAGCATTTTAGATTACTGAGACTCAAATATCTCCCAGTCTCTTTGGGATTTCCTTAAAATGGACAGTTACAGGGTCCCAGAGATTCTGGTTCCACAGACCTGGGCTAAAGCCCAAGATTCTGCATTTTTAGGGAGTGATGCTGGTACTGATAGTCCAAGACCCACACTGGTATGGATGGATGTGTCCAGAGGTGGTTGTGAACCAAAAGTAACTGGGATAGCAACTCCCATTCTGGTTCCACACAAAAAGAGAATGAGAAAGAAGAGTTAGTGTAGAGGGAAAAATGGAAACAATTTAAGACACTACAGAGTCCTAACTGTACTGGATCTTATAAAGGAAGGGGTGGTACCCCACTGTGCTTGGGTTAAGCATAGGGCATTGAGCAAGCATTAGGTAGAGGCTCAGTAAACACTAAGTGATTGATTTTGGTCCCAATAATTAGATGATCTATGCTAGTGTTCATTAACATTTTCCCCAATTAAACACTGAAGAACAGTTTCAAATAATCATTTATAGGAAATATCATATCTCATTTTTCTTCTCAAGTCTATATTTTAAAGACAATTTTCTTATCATAGATCTAGGCTGAAATAATTGCCACCCTCTGAATTCACTTCTTGTCCTCCATATTTAAGTCCTGAGTCCAAGACTTTCATCTCATTGTTCCCAGATCTGCCACACTCAAATGGACTCTTTAGAATAGATGAGTTTTTCCCCTCTGTATGAGCACTAAATACATGGTTCACTTTGCTGGCTTTAATCTGATTTCTTCCTTCTACTAAGGGACTTTAATAGGCTCATTGTCTTTTTACTTGACCATAAATCTGGCAACAGTGGAAGTCAGAAAAACTAAAGAAGAGTAGCATCTTTAGTTGGACAAGCACAGAACCTCAAGAGAGGTGATCTATCACAACCCCAAACACCTTGTCTATCTGCATGTTTCCATGTCATTAGAAATGGTGGCATGACTCATTAACTGAAAGACTCTTTCAAAGTTTTTGTCCAGGATGTGAACTAACAGTCAGCTATCTTGAACACTCTTTCCATAAGAGAAGTATTGGCACATTGGAAATTAGCTAGATAAATCACCTATAGTATGCCACTTTACTGATTTTAATTTAATTTACCAATTCTTTTTGACAAGCTTTACATGTAGTTATCCAGACCTTTACGTTTTACCATACGCTATCAATTTTGCTTAAAAAACAAAAGAAGGACAAAAAATGCATTGGTTGAGAAAGGTTGGGGGTGGGTGGGAAGTGAGGGGTGAAAACTTATCAAAAGTAAAATTGGATTAAGAGTCAATCAAAATCCAACTGTGAATTTATCATTTCAATGAATTTCAATGAATGGTTTAAAATCTGTTTGAAATCTATTTGAAAATGAATATGTAATAATATAGACATATCTCCTTTTCAAAGCCAGTATTGTCAGATGTATTCTGAGCATTATAATTCATGAACAGGGTAGATGACTATTTGAAAAGTATTAAAATGAGCTGACTTTTCAATACAAGTGTCTTCACAATAAGTTTTTCTATTCTGGGCAATTCAGAAATGTAGACAATTGTGGTAGAAAAATAATATGTATTGTAATATTCATTGTACAGTAGTAGTGTAGTAAGTGGCAATTCTGGACATTACAAGAGACACAAGGATTATTTTCTGTGATTGCACAGAGAATACTTGGATTTCTTGTGAAGCTTTTGCATTGGAAATGAGATTCATCAGTCTGAACGGGGCAGGGTTAGAGCCCTTAGCAACATGCTTATTTTGTAGAAGGTCACTCAATAATAACTTCCTCTGCCCTCCAAGCTTATTAAGACTGACTGGCATATATTAATGAAAACACCTGATTCTCCAACCATAAAACCCAGACAAAGACTTTATTTTAATATTAAGGAAGGAACCCTTAATTAGCAGGGTTTCAAAAATGTCAGCTTCTTCTATTAGCTGTTCTGGTCCATCAAAGCCATAATCCCTACTGTCAAATTTCATCACATGATAGACAGTTTGCCGGCTGTCTTTTTTTTTTTTTTCTTTTACTGATCACACCGACTGAAGCTTTTAATTTTTTTTTTTTATTTTGCCATCACATTTAACAACTCATTGTGCATTTGCCTGTTATACTTTTGATTTCACTCTTTGCTTTCAAAGAGTCTTAGCACATGTCAGCTAAAGAAGGTGGGGGAACACTGCAGAAACACAAGTATTACATGTGAATACATATGCATTCTTAGACATATAATTAAGGACTCTTGGAAGACCTGGGCTTGCTTATATTGTTTGCCTTGCAGAGTATATAAATGTGCTGTCCTGAAAGCATAGACAAATAAAACAGCCTCTTAGATGATTTCCCATTTTTTTGATGTGTCAAGGAGAAGAGGGAGAATTCTGGGGAAGAACCCAGGATCTTTTAAGATAAACATTCATCACTGTTAACCATCAACACACCTGCCTGTTGCCAGGGATTCATTAGAGCATCCATGGCTTTGCACTGCCCTCCAGAAGCAAGATAAAACGACCGCATCTAGCAGGACAGAATAAATATGTAGCTCTTAAAGTATCTGTGTTTTTAATCTGATTCAAAACATTTACTGTTGATTAAACTCTTTTGCAAATGGAGAAGTTCATGCCATCCATACCAAAATACAAAACACAAAACACATCAAAACAAGGATGAATCAAGGGTTTGAGAACAACACTTTTGAAGACTCAATTGCAGTTTTTTCTTTATCCATAAATGAACACAGATGCCTCAAAGGTAAGAATATGAGTGTTTAGAGATGAGTTATGAGATATAAAAGCTGGAGAATGAGCTGATGGAAGTGACTTGGACCTGGTAGAATGAACTGCTGGAGACTATTAGCTCTTTGGTGAGAATCAGGACTTCTTTAGAGAGCACAGCTTGTTAAAGCACTGTTTTAGTCAGCTTTTTTTTTTTTTTTTTTTTGCCACTGTGGCTAAAGGATCTGACCAGAACAACTATAGAGGAGAAAAAGTTTATTTGAGGGTTCACGGTTTCAGAGGTCTTAGTCCATAGAAGGCTGGCTCCATTTCTCAGGGCTTGAGATGAGGCTGAACATCATGGTGGAGTGTGTGGCAAAGGGAAGCAGCTTACATCATGGTGATCAAGAAGAGAGAGAGACTCTACTCTCCAGATACAAATACATACCCAAGCCACGCCCCAATTCCTACCTCCTCCAGCCACACCCTACTACTTCAGTTACCACTCAGTTAATACCTATCAGGGGATTAAATCCCTGATTGGGTTAAGACTTGATCATTTCTCTTCCAAACCTTGCATTGTCTCACAGGTTAGCTTTCAGGGGATACCACATCTAAACCATAACAAGCACACGTTTGGCTTCACTGAAGCAATGGGCAAACTGTTCCTTTTTTTTTGATACCTAGATATTTATTTCTCCCTATTAGTTTAACATTTGTTCCCTCCTAGACTTCAGGACACAAAGCCTATTCCTTTTGTAATTTTCATATACTTTACTTATCCACTTCTTCAACAAGCTCATCTCTGAGCTTAAGGAGAGCAGCTCTTGGAGGAGCTAGGGTGGTCTCCTATCACCATGCAAAATGTTCAGGAATTTCATGAAATGAATTTCCATTTAATTTACTAAATTCCCTTGGTTCCTTTGTATCTGGAGATTCTTTTTGTTTCTGTCATTGACCATCCTTTTGAATTTCTTATTGTACATACTGTGTCTCAAACAGCCCTACAAAAGTGTAAACACAAAACAAAGATACTCAATTCCAATTCACTAATGAAACATTATCACTCTAATGGTACTTTTTTCCCTTCCTTATATAAACTAGAAATGGCTGGAGGTATGTTTTCTGGTAACCTAATAGCTGAATTTACTGCTGGCCCTTCCTTACTATCTAATAGGTTTGGGTAATTGTTCACAATTACTTTTAAGTCTCTTCTAATTTTAATTGCATTTTTAAGAAATGAAGTCCCATATTTGAGACTGATGAGTTTCTTCTTTTTCTGAACATTTAAAAAGGTACCTCTTCCAGGTGCAGTAGTGTATACCTCTAATCCCAGCAGCTCTGGAGGCTGAGGCAGGAGGATCGCAAGTTCAAAGCCAGCCTCAGCAACTTAACAAGACCCTCAGCAATTTAGCGAGACCCTGTCTCTAAATAAAATCTTTAAAAAGGCTAGGGATGTGGCTCAGTGCTTAAGTGCCCCTGCGTTCAATCCCTGGTACCAAAAAAGAAAAGAAAGAAAGCAAGCAAAAAAGTACCTCTGAGGCTAGCAAGACAAATAAGACATATTTCTTGCACTAGAACATTAGAAGATTTAGTAGGGTATTTGGGATAGCCAGATCCAGTTTTATGGCTATTTGTAGACAAAGTGAGCTATTTTCTGGGAGCTTTTCTAACACTTTTTCATTCCCCTAATAGAGAATATTGGTTTCAATGTAGACTGTGGAGGCAAATGGCTTGGGATCAAAACCATTATTATCCTTGGAAAAATTACCCTACCGTTTCCTCAAGTATAAGCAAAGCAAAGATAATAATGGCACCTACCTTCCTGTTGTTAAAATTGTATCAGATAATGCATGCAATGTCCTAAGCAAAGCCAATCTGGCATATAGTGAGATATCAATGAGCGTAACGTGTATTCATTCACTGGATATAAGTTCCCTGGGGGCAGATATCTGTCTTCATTGCTGCAACCATACTGCACAGTTTATGTTCCACATGGATGTTTAAAAAAATGAATGAGCAGGTGAGTGAATGAATGTCTCTAATTGTTTATTTTGAGAAATGAACTGATTCAGAAGAGTATGCTAAGTTTCTTGAGATCCCTGAGTATTAGAATGGTTTATCCTTTATGCTTACCCACTGATTATATTAACAGAAGCCCATGTTCCTGTTGATAGCCCAGGGCTATCAATTCTGATCTTTTGGGACTTGGAATCAAAAGTTTGGCCCAGACACTATAAATTCAACAAAACTACTTGATCTTGACTCAGAAGCATATTAATAAGCTATACTAAATGGGCAATGGACATAGGTCTCACATTGAAACAAAAGACAGCTGCCCAGTGGAATCATGGATGCTTTGAATCTTTGATGAAAAGTTTAGTTTCCTTCCCCAACTTCTCCCTGACACTGTAGATAGTTTGGGGTAATTCACAGATTCTCTGAGCTTACCTATGAGCTGAGGATTCAGGAGTCCCTGGGATATCTCTAAGGTACCTCCCTATTACTTTCCAACTATAGCAGCTCTATCTTGGTATATTGTATTTAGATTTTGGTCATTCCAAATTAGTTTTACTTGAAAAACAGTATTTAAATACTGTCAAAATAGTGAGAGAACCATAGTCCCAGACTTTTTGGCATGTTATAGCAACATATTACAACACTACCTCAAGGGTGTATGAAGTCAAAGTTTCGACATAGAGAAAAAGACAGAAATAGAATGATCAACTAAATTAAGTCACTGCTCTTAATGTAAAAAGCCAAATCAGGAACCACTGGCTAAGACATTACTCTGGGAAGCAAAGGACTGTTTTTCCCACTCCCCAACTTTGTCTTCACCACTAATTCTTGGAGTGAAGGCAAATAAGTCTCTGCACCTTTTTTGTCTCTCGACTATTTAACTTGTTACCTTGAAGAGATAATCCCTGCTTCCAATGATGAAGAACGAACAATAAAATGCCTATAAAATGTCTTTAGTACATGCCCAGTTTCCCTCCATTGACACACTGTCTACTTACGGCAGAGAGGAAGCCTCAAAGGTGAAAGAACACATGGTGGAGGGAGCGTGTGCAAGGCTTGCTGCCTTTCAGGCTGAGGCATGGGAAAGGAGCGTGGTTGGCATTCTAGAAAATCAATATCTAAGATGTGCAGGAGCTTTGAGGAAGGTGCACTTAGAGTAAGAGGTGGTATCTGGCTGGGAAGTTCAGTGTTTCTATCACTTTCTGTAGTCAATTTGACAACCCTCATGTGAAACAGGATGTTACTCAGTGACTGAAATGCATGTCCCCAGCCCCGCTGCAAAAGGGAATCGCTAATATCATATTTACATAATGTGGATAATTAATGTTTGTGAATTTGGACAATTTTATGTGAAAAATAGAATCTGTGGGGACTCTTCTTGACAATAGACAAGAAAATTAGGCCTGGGGAGATAGTAATATGGAAACAGATAAAAGATACTCACTTCTTTTTTCTTTCCCAACTCTCTGTCTCTCCTTTTTAAATGTGTAGAAAAATTTTCTCTAACCAGTTTTTACCTCCTTTGTTACCTAGTCTCAAAAATGTTATATTTCTAAAGGAAATATAAATGGTCTATTCTAGAAACTTAAGGAAAACTCAGATAATTGCATATTCATATTAAATGCGTTTCCATCATTCAGGCTTCTTGATATCTGTGGTGATGTCTTATTTATCTTTAAATTCCCAAGACACCTAGCACTGTGCTCAATAAATGTTGGTTCAATTAAAATAAGGGCCTCAAATGTCTTTCTTGTATGTTACCTCCCTCCTTTCTGGAACCCTGGGTTGTTATCCTTGTGGGTCAGACCAAAGACCTGAGATTCAGAACTCTGTGGGTCCGCACAATGTCATAGCTGCATTAGTTGCTTGGTCATGGATAGAAAGCAGTCTGTATCTATAATTTTAATCTTTTAAAGACTTTACCTAAAAGTGAGATCATGCACTAATTTTTTTCTGTTTGGTTTATTTCACTTAGTATAATATCTTTCAGGTTCATCCACATAAGTGTAAAGGGCAAGATCTTATTTTTTAAGGCTCAAAAATATTTCATTATATGTGTTATATATGGGTATATATATGTGTGTGTGTATATATATACATATGTGTGTATGCATATACACATATTCACTTCTTTATCCATTTCCCTATTGACAGAAACTTGGGTTGATTCCATATATTTGCTATTATGAATAATGCTAGAGTAAATATGGGAGTATAGATCTTTCTTTGAGATTGACTTCATTTGGATAATGGGCAGGGGAGTGGGGGAAATGAAGAAGCTGGCAAAGAATACAAAGTTTCATTCTGTAAGTTCTGGAAATCAATTGTATAGTATGGGGACTACAGTTAATAATAATGTATTGCATACTTGAAATTTACTGAGAGTAGATCTTAAGTGTTTTCACCCCTCCTATACACAAACTAGGAGGAGATGGATATGTTAATTAGATCAACTGAAATAATCAGTTCAATATGAATATGTATATAAAAACAGCATGCTATAACCTTAACCCATTAAGTCCCAAGTTTTCAATACTGCTAACATAATAAATATTCAAAGATTATTTCAAAGTTAACATAAGTGGTATATTTATTGTTCAATTTAAATTTTTATAAGTGTTCCACATCTTGGGCAATAATTCAAAGTAGGTTAAATGTATTCATTTGCAATAAAAATCTTACAAAATCAGTTTGCCTCACATCATGGTGACATTCATTGTTTGAGTCACTGCATTGATTGGAGGCAGGGTTGCATTTTGGCTTTGAAGTTGGAAAGGCTGGGTTAGAATCTCAGCTCTGCCAATCTCTGTATGACCTTGAATAGGTCATTTAACCTTTATAAGCTTCTGTTTTCTCCCCTGTAAAATGTGGATTTTACAATTTACTCTTTGGGTTGAGGAGGGAATTAAATGAGATGAGTATAGTGGGCAGTTAATATTTGGTAGGCATAGTAACAATATTATTCCTACATTCTTTTGTCCTGAATCAATTGATAGGGAAGCCCATATATGCTACACAGCACAATACTTAATTCTGCCAATTATTTAGAAATCCCCCAAACTTCTAATCTTGTGTTTTCAGTATATCTCAACCACAATCCTTTTCAAGTATGCCTACTTGTGAGAAATCTGATTAAACAGTGGGAATTTGGTACTAAGCTTATTTTTTTTCTTCATTAGTACAATGGTGTGAATATAGACAAGAGGGAACCTGGGAATGCAGCTGAGGCAGAATCACCAAGTGAGAAAACTGGTGGCCTCAGAGTGTACTTACACTATATTCTCAGGGTGGTACCCATAAAAATTCTTGCCCATAGTGAAGGAAAAGAAGATGTGATGTTTGCTTTGAAATGGATAGAAAACTAGATGCAAACTTCATGATTTTTACCCAGTGTTGTGGTTTTCTGAGACTGGGATGAAATACGGAGACTTGATACTTTGATGAGACACGAGGAAGTTAAATAAGGAGTCTTGCAGCTTTGTGTTTTTCAAAAGAAGCTGCTACAGGGAAAAAGCAAAAGTAAATAAAGTAAAAAACTAAATGGAAAGAGTCCCTCAGTTCCTACATCATCTGCATCTGTTTTTGGAGGCTGAGTTAATATCCCTAGTCCTATGTGCATTTGTAAGGTTTCTCTCTCACTTGTGCATTCTCTTTTAGTCATATATTTTGGTTTTCATATATTCAGACAAGAATATTAGTAATGTGCTATTAAGTGTTCCTAGGAATTACCTTCAACCAGTTGGCTGGGTATGCATTATTACCCTGTTGTGTAAAAGACTTCACGAAGCCATATGTACATTTGGATTAATCTGGGGAAAACAAAAGAGTTAAGTTGACTTACTGTTTAAGAAAAAAAGGCAAAATTAACTAACAAAGGAATAGGTAAAAAAAAAAAAAAGTGCTGTTTTAAATTTATTTTTAGCCTGAGCTTGTCTGAATATGTATTTGAGAAAATTCAGACACATACCATACACCTAAGACACATAGAAAGAGCATACATCAGGTAGCTGGGAGAACTGAGTTCTGGTCTTCACTTTGAGACTAACTCACTGTGTTGATTGTGTGATGGTTATTTCTCCAAGTTCTTAGATAAAAGGAAGTTCAAGAGGAAGCGGTGAATTAAACAGAAGATCTATTCCGCCTCTTTGAACTTTCTCTTCCTCATCTGTGAAATGGAGATAATAACATCTACCTTGCAATGTGTTTTGAGGGTTAAATGAGATTGTGTGTATAAATTGCCTAGAGCAGTAGCCAGCAGAGCATATGTACTCAGAAAGTTCTAGTCTTTCTTCTCTCTCCCATTTTAAGTTTTTTCTACTTTAGAATACTTTGAAATAACCTGGAACATGTAGTGATTTTTATTAACATTGTTATCAAATAAGGCTATTGTTGCAATGGATACACCTGGTATCCATTTCCTGTGAGTGACTTGACTCATAATTTTTTCAAGTGAGGGTCAAATTGACTCTGTCTTTCCAGTGCTGAAAGAAGCCCCACATAAATCATTTGGGATATAAATATTTATTCATCAACAGTTGGCTACTCTGCAGCATGGTGTGGTCTGAACACAATTTGAAGGCAGATGGTTTAAATCTTTTAAGCTTAAAATAAAACTCAACACTAAAGACAGAGGTAATGTCTAAAGAGTTTAAAATGTGCTTTTGTTGTTTGAAATGCTTTAGAGGTACAAAGCCTAAATATTTGGAAACAACAATTTTTAAGAAACCTAACCATTACTCCCCCCACCCCCATTAGAAAAGGTTATGACATAAAAGGTATACCTGGAAGTCCCAGCAGGGGAACTAAAATTTGTCGAAAATGCAAAGACTTTGTTAACATGGGCAAATCAGGGCCAGTGTAGCAGAATTAATATAATTTCAATTTTTCTTTGTGTCTGTAATGGTTTCCTATTATCCTGATAAGTGGGCAGCCATTTCATTTCTTTTATTGATATAGCTGTGAAAAAGAATTAGATTTCAACACTTATGTAACTGAGATTAATTGATTGATTAGATTATTAATTAAATATTCCATTAAATTTTCTTTTGAAAAAAAAAATGGCATAGGATTGTGGATTCCCTGAGGTTTTTTTCCCCCTAACCCATGGAAGAATAAACAAGGAAATGCATAACTAAACATTGTATCTTATCTTGTGAGAGATAATTAAACAAGCAGATGCATTACTATGTAGAAAATTTACTCACTGCTGGCTGTCTTGCAGACTACTTTATCTAGTATCCTGGTACAAGGTGAGTATATTTTTTTCCTTTGTGAACAACCAGCAGAAATCAGTGAGCTACAAGGAAAACGGCTGGGACCACAAACCTAGGCGCATCTAATTCTACACATTAACTGGCCTGTTGTAGTTGGGAACAAAATGGTTTACTTAAAACTTCCAATCATGTAGTATTTCAGGGAACTGTGGAAAAATAAAAACAGCAAGTGGCCTTTCAGGTAACCCATAATTAAAAGCAATTTTGAGCTGTCTTTTCAGGGAACCTACCCAGGGGAAGTATTTGCTACCTGTTTGACCTTCACGATTGTGAGTCCTTGGCAGTGTCAACGACCCTCTGAACTGAATTCAAAACTAATCTCTGACAGAAAAAGAGAAACAGAATTCATGCAAATCATATTAATTCCAACATTTCCCCAGTGAGCTGGGTATAAACTACAGCCTAATTAAATATTTTTTAACGATGTGAGTAATTTTTGCCAAGGGGCGGATTCAGGGGAAAATTTAATATGAGATCACAAAAGCTGTTCCCAGCGTTGATTCTGTAAATTAATGACTATCTGCCTTATGATAAAAACATGCTGCCAAGAATGAAAATGAAGTCGGCAAAGCTTGCTCTATTTGTCTAACAACCAAATATACAGAATGCAAAACTTTAAAGGCAATGGGAAATTTCCATTGTGTTTGTGTGATATATTCAGGATAAAGAGGCACCATGCTGACAACCCAATAACCAGCTTTAAGGCACTGTCAACAATACCGGGCCATTTTTGGATAGTTGTCTCAAGGTCCAGGGACATATTTTAAAGCAGCTAGTTAGTTAAAAATTTATATGCAACTTGTTTCCAAAAGAGATTCATAGTAACTCACAATAAGAGACAGGAACAAGTAACAATGTTAACAGCAAAATAGAAGGTCAAAAATACATCAAGGGCAAGTGCTCAAATGATTTGGTACAATGTTGCCAGCATCACAGCTCCATGAATTCCTTCCTTAGACTGACCATTAAACAGCTTTCCACGCCCATCTTGATCCTTAGGACAGTTCATTCTGGAGACCTGAATTGGATTGCTGTCCAAGGTCATGGGGGTGGAAAATGGGGGTGAATATAGCAAGCGAGGGGATGATGTCAACACAGCCCTGCGTAGATTATTGCATCTAACTCTATAAACGGCATGGACAGAAGGGGCCTATTAGGTCAGGTTTTTCTTGTCTACTTATGTCCACTTGGAGGATGGAACTTTCCTTTGTGTTCTGTCTCCAGTTTAAGGAAGCATTTTCACAAAAATCAACTTGGAATATACTATAGAAAAGCAAGGCATGGTGTTTGAATCAAAACCAGGGAAAAGGCCCTCTTCTCCCTTTGTTTTGTGAGGGCAACCTGCTTCTAATGACTCCTGTAGTTAACACTCAGAAGTTGCCTGCAGTCCCTTGTGACATATGACTTGGGCTCTGCTAGCCCCTGGTCACCAGGCCAGCCCATCACAAGGGTTTTAGGAGCTATATTTATTTAAATTTCTGTCGGTGTCCAGCACTGGAGATTGAATTTACAGTCTTTCAATTAGAAGGTCATCTGTGCTAACTAGTGCACCACTGCCTCATTATAATCATAAAATTAGTGAGAAAAGACTGGCATGAGTAATTTGGAAGCGCTGGTTTCAAAGGTGAAAAGGTGCAGTTTCCTCAGGTTACAGCAGAAGAGGACGCAACAGCAAGCTCCTGAGCAGTAAATATGCCCATTTGGAGCAAAGAGAAGTCCTTGAAGTCCTTGAGACTCCTTACCACAAAATATAAGAATGCTGATATTATTTTATGAGACTACATACAAATACTCATAGTGACTATATTTACTGAGAGGTTTAAAAAATTTCCACACATACATTTTCCTAGTAAATTAAATAAAAGAAGCAGGAACACCTCCAAAGCACAATTTTTGATTTTTAAACTCTATTTGTCAAAGGTCTGAGTTGATGATTAGTAAACAATTCAAAATGAAACATGCTCCAGGGAGGGCTGTGGAGTGACCCCCTACCTCTGTCTTGTGATGCAGATAGCAGGATGCCATGATAAGCCTTATAATTTCTAAACTTTAAAATAGCATGTCATTGGTATTATTAATTCAATCACTGGGTGATATTTAATTAGTACAACTATTACTTTAAAAAGCAGGAAAAGTAAGATAAAACAAAGCACCAAAAGCAGCTTCATCCAGAATTAAAAGGGAAGGAAACAGGCAAACTACCTTGGTTGAGCCTTTACATCTGTCATGTACTTTTACATCAGTTTTCTTCTCTAATTCTCATGAAGACTTTAGGAAAAAGAGGTATTATTATCCTCGATGTATAAATGGGGCGGTAGAGATGACAGAAAAGGCACAGTTCTGACTTTAACTGAGGAACAAGTGACAGACCCACATCTGACCTCAGAGGTCATAGTTGCTTCTTGACAGAATTTGCAAGCTACTTCTGTATGTTAATTGAGATGGTGCTTACTTAAAAATACATTTCAATATTACTAATCTAAGAAAAGAGTCTTCATGGATTTTCTTAATATAAAGCTTAACAATTTAAGGAACTAGATCCAGGAGAAAAATAATTTAACTTCGAATTCAAGAAAGACTTGTTTCCTATCCCGGCTATGTGTGGTGTTATCCTAGGAGCTACAGCGATACCAGGGTGCCAAGACACAGATCTCTGCTCTCTGTGAGAAGTGGATATGCGGCCAAGGAACTGCTTCAAAGAAGCATGCCATGAGCTTCCATCCAGGGGGAGATGCAGTGCTCTGAAGGAAGAGAGGAAGATGGCACAGTGGGGCCCTGAATTAGTTCTGAGAGGGAAAAAGCAACCCAGAGGAAGTCACAGAAGATGCAGTGGTTTCTGCACAGGCATTGTAAATAAAATCAGAGAGAGGCTGAAAGGTGGCTATAGGCCTGCCCGCCTTAAAAGAAGAGAGGATGACCACAGTCTTCATCTGGCTCTTCCCTCTTCTCTTACCAAGCCTCCCTGACCCTTTGCTCTCTCTGATCTTGCGCCATGTGCTGGAATCCTTGGGCTTTGAATGGAGATGGGAGCTACTTAAAACCTGTTGGTTTTTGCCTGGGTCCTGCCCCATCTCCAGTAAGGACTTAAGTCCTCTCAAGGGCTCACCCAGAAGGATTGGGCGGTGCTCTGAGCAGAGGCCTGGGGCTGACACCAAGGAACTAGCACTGAATGAAGAAAAGGAAGGAAAAGATTTTCTCCATCTTAAATCCCCCTGGAAGGGAAATGTCATCTACCAGTGGCAGCAGGAGCAGTGTGAGGGGATTTCTTTCATTCTTTAGACAAAGTGCAGGGGCCTTGCAGAGGGCTGTGCTCAGAGGATGGGGAGATCAGAGGTGAGGTGATGAATAGCATGCATGTGAAATAGCGACAGATCACTTGCAACGAATGTGCGATGACCCTCCAAAGCTCAGAGCTCACTAGAGCCTTCTTCTAATTAAGGATAATCCAGAGTTATCATGCTTGCTTAATTATTTCCATGGGTTTCTTTGAGGGTTTTTTTTTTCTTTTTCTTTTTTCTTTTTTTTTTGGTCTGTCTCATTTGGGGTGAGGGATATCTATCTCTAGCAGTGAAGGGCAAAGTTGATTTACAGCCAGGAAACACACTTCAGGAAATATGTCTTCTCTTGCCCCCCACCCCTACAGCATTGAGGACAGGGTGCACAGCCATGATTCTGTGTCAATCCTCCATGTTAACTGGTCAAGTTACCATAGCACATTCCTCACCTGCAAGTGACCTCTTATAAGAAGTTGTAGCTTTTAAAATGTGCAAGATTTCCTTTGCTCTTCTTGTGGTTTTCTCAAAGTGAGGTCTGAGTACCTGTCTCTGTACAAGATGAAGAATGACTGGCTTTCCTGAAAACACATCTCCCTGGGGTCCCTACAGTGCTCAACTAAGCTGTCTTGTATGGTGCCAGGGAATCTGCATTTTAAACAAGAAAATTTTAAAACAAAAAACAAAAAACAAGGGCATTTTCCCCACATTAACATCTGAAAGTCATTAGTTGGGTGACTTGAGCTTTGCCAGAAAATTGGCTCTTCGAAAACTTCTTCCCTGGCTCTTCCTGCCCTCCATACTGCACCAACCTATTCAAATGTAGTTTCTCTCTCTGCTATCAACCTAACCCTGATAGTAATAGAAATAATGCTGCTCTATTTGTCACATTCCTTTTTTGCACATAGTCTGTTTCCTAGAAGCTTTTGATTTAGTGTTTTCTTCTTTGCCCTGGACTCCTTCCCTGTCCACCTCCCTTTTGGCCTTTTTCCGTTCTGTTTACCTCATAATCATTGATGTCACCATGTTTTCTCTGTTGGTATTCTTATTGTTTACCACACAATTATAAAACTCAGCATTGTTCTTCCACCTTATGAAGCTTTCCTTACACAGGGAATACAAAATAAGCTTCAAAGTATATATCTGATACAACAACCACCTTTCATTGGGGTGTGTAAAACAATCTTTTAGTCAAGATCTATGATAACAATAATGTTCACATGTCCATATTATTATCTGAGATGGCATCTTTTATACATTTCCTGCAATACCATACTATTGGCCTCCAAGACATAGTAAATCAGCTTATGAATGGTTTTCAGCTCTGTGGAACCCTCTATGGCATAAGTATGCTGGTTTTTCAACGTTATTTTCTCTTGGGCTAGTTCTGTTAGCTGACAGGGTGAAACCATCTTCTAAGGTGAAGGCATCTGGCCAGTAGCTCTAAGTGCTATGTTTCAGTTAAACAAGCTTATACATGGGTAATTGAGAAAATGGGTTTGTTTTGCACGGTGTTAATTGTCCACTACATCTAGGACAGGAGGTGCATGGAAAGAGACTGTCAGAATTTTGGAGCACTCCCTTGAAACAAGCAAAATGCTTTTGTACAAGGGCATTGTCTTTGGAACAAATACGTAATCTATAGACCATTGTATGTTTCTTTGGGGAATGCAAGCAAAATAAGGCCAGTTTGGGTTAGAATGACCTCAAATGTGCTTATTACTTGTACTGAGTACTTCTCTCCACCTCCCAATTTTAACTTCTTGGGAATTGGGTGCTTAAAGGATGAGTTCCTCAACAGAGGAAACTGCCAGGCAAGGGCACTCTCAGTTACCTCCTGTTTGCTGGGGCAACACCTGGCCTCAGCAACAACAGCATTGACAACTAGAATAAATTTAGAGCAGAGGCAGTGGCAAGTGGGATTTGGAGGCACCGTTGATGATGATGGGCTATGTGGCTGAATGAGGGTGGTTTGGTTAAAAGACCATCTGGGCAAAACAGGCTAACTGCCTTTCTATACACAGAAGGGTGGTCTGTGTGCATCCCTTCCCTCTGAGCCTGGCTTCATATGAGCACTGGGACATGCTCAATTCTGCCAACCTCGAGACAGAAACACTTTGTGCCGACTCTATAAGCCAAACTACAGCACTTAATTAGCAAGCACAAAATATATGATTTATACTCATTTGGAATTCTATCAATTGGGTCTTCAAAGATGATTTTTATTCACTTTTCATTAGATTTCCATAAGGCCTTCTTTTCTAGGAGTTTAATATTAAACAAGTTTTCAATGAAAAATGTTCTGAAACATTAAATAGGTGAGAGATGGAAAAATTACAGGAAGAAATTATTTTCAAACAGTCACACAACTGGAAGAGCATATACTTTTTTCAGGTATGCAGAAGTGTTCTTGGGTCCTAGGTCGTCGAAGAAATCTCACTTGTAGCAGTTTGAAATTGAATGATGTACATTCCCAACACAAAGCTGATCACACCCATGATATCAGCTCAGTTTCTAGAGCTGGCAGACAGCCCTCAAATGAATTTACCTCCATAAGTGTGCTTCCTGGGGGTTTGGCAACAGGGTCCCACAGCTGCTCATCAGTCTGTCCCCTTCTCTACTCTGAGTCCTAAGCCTTTTTGTAACCTGGGGGCAAAAATTAAACTGAAAGGGTTGAGAGAGGAGAAAAGGTGGCAGGGGAGGTTAATAGGTTATCTGAAAGGAAAGATGTTCAGTGACTAAATTAATGAACCTATCTTTCTTAAGACACTTGGAAATTATGCTGAAGGTACTTTTAATAAAAGGAGTTAGCAAAATATTTTGTACAATGGCACTGTCATATAAGTGAATGTGTATCTACAGATTTACACGTTTATCTGAGTACAAGAGTTCTAGAATTAAAAAAAAAAAGTCCATGGGAGAAAAAGGCAATAGAAACCAATTATGTACTAGAACAGGGAAGACGGTGACCTGGGATGGAAAGGTGAGACTTTATGACTCAGGACTGTGCACTCCCCTGAATGCTTCCAAGTCTGGCTCCCACTTAAACTACAACTCCAAGGCATCCTTGACATTGTGAAATAGCAATGTGATGCTGAGTCAGAGGGTGAAATTTTCAGTGTAAATAGGAGTTGTTTGATGCACTTAAAATTAAATTGGTTCAAGGTGAAACAATTGGTGTTAATGAGATGGTAGATCAGAAAAGAATAAAGACTTGCTAGTTTTATAAGCAACAGAATGACCAACAACTCATCTTGGCTGCTTTTGTTCCTTAAAAGGACAATGTGGTATGAAATAGAAGCATCAAAATGTATTAAAGAGTGATCAAGTGACCCTAATGGACTTCTAAGATACTAGTCAAAAATATTACTCAAGAAAGCTTTCTTATTTTCATGACCCTAATATAGATGTCTTTTCACTATTTTGTCAGATAAATATAATGTTGGAAGAAGATGTGATAAAGTGAATAAATGCATTAATTTTGTTACTGTACTGCTTCACTATATGCATTTTAGA